>JBBPBX010043827.1:5889-27741 GCA_038048925.1 Garcialebias charrua
GCAAGTTAAAGCTCTACTATGCAAAGCAAAAGCCATTCATCAACAAGATCCAGAAACGCCGCCGGCTTTGCTGGGCCCGAGCACATCTGAGATGGACTGATGCAAAGTGGAAAAGTGTTCTGTGGTCTGATGAGTCCACATTTCAAATTGTCTTTGGAAACTGTGGACGTCGTGTCTTACGGACCAAAGAGGAAAAGAACCATCAGGACTGTTATAGGCGCAAAGTTCAAAAGCCAGCATCTGTGATGGTATGGGGGTGCATTAGTGCCCAAGGCATGGGTAACTTACACATCTGTGAAGGCACCATTAATGCTGAAAGGTACATACAGGTTTTGGAGCAACATATGCTGCCATCCAAGCGACGTCTTTTTCATGGACGCCCCAGCTTATTTCAGCAAGACAATGCCAAGCCACATTCTGCACGTGTTACAACAGCGTGGCTTCGTAGCAAAAGAGTGCGGGTCCTCCCCTGGCCTGCCTGCAGTCCAGACCTGTCCCCCATTGAAAATGTGTGGCGCATTATGAAACGTAAAATACGACAACGGAGACCCCGGACTGTTGAACAACTTAAGCTGTACATCAAGCAAGAATGGGGAAGAATTCCACCTGAAAAGCTTCAAAAATTGGTCTCCTCAGTTCCCAAACGTTTACTGAGTGTTGTTAAAAGGAAAGGCGATGTAACACAGTGGTAAATATGTCCCTGTGCCAACTTTTTTGCAATGTGTTGCTGCCATTGAATTCTAAGTTAATGGTTATTTGCAAAACAAAATAAAGTTTCTCCGTTCGAACATTAAATATATTGTCTTTGCATTCTATTCAGTTGAATATGGGTTGAAAAAGATTTGCAAGTCATTGTATTCTGTTTTTATTTGCGATTTGCACAACGTGCCAACTTTTCCGGTTTTGGGCTTGTAAATTATTTAAAAATGTACAAACCAGATTCCCAAAAAGTTGGGACACTAAACACATTGTGAATAAAAACCGAATGCAATGATGTGGAGATGGCAAATGTCAATATTTTATTCGTAATAGAACATAGATGACAGATCAAAAGTTAAATCTGAGTAAATGTAACATTTTCAAGGAAAAATATGTTAATTCAAAATTTCAGTGTCAACAAATCCCCCAAAAAGTCGGGACAAATGGTAAATGGAGCTTATTTATATAGCGCTTTCCAACCCCCTATGAGGGGCCCCAAAGCGCTTTACAAAACCAACCATCCACCCATTCATACACACATTCATACACCGGTAGCGGCAGACTGCCATGCAAGGCGCTTTCCAGTCCTACCGGGAGCAACTCGGGGTTAAGTGTCTTGCCCAGGGACACAACGACACATGGTGTGGGTAACCGGGATTTGAACCTCCAACCTTCCGATCGGGGGACGACTGCCATTACCACTACGCCAAGTAGCAATAAGTGGCTGGAAAAAGGAAATTGAACATATAACGAACAGCTGGAAGACCAATTAACACTAATTCGGTCAATTGTCAACATTATTGGGTATAAAAAGAGCTTCTCAGAGTGTCAGTGTCTCTCAGAAGCCATTATGGGAAGAGGATCATCAATTCCACCATTGTTGCACAGAAAGATGGTGCAAGCAATACCAGAATGGTGTTACCCAGCGTAAAATAGCAAAGACTTTTAAGTTATCATCATCAACCGTGCATAACATCATCAAAAGATTCAGAGAATCTGGAACAATCGCTGTGCGTAAGGGTCAAGGCCGTAAAACTCTACTGGATGCTCGTGATCTCCGGGCCCTTAAACGTCACTGCACCTCAAACAGGAATGCCACTGTCAAGGAAATAACAGAATGGGCTCAGGAATACTTCCAGAAAGCATTGTCAGTGAACACAATCCACGTGCCATCCGCCGTTGCCAGCTGAAACTCTACAGTGCAAAGAGGAAGCCATTTCTAAGCAAGCTCCACAAGCTCAGACGTTTGCACTGGGCCAGGGGTCATTTAAAATGGAGTGTGGCAAAATGGAAGACTGTTCTGTGGTCAGATGAGTCACAATTTGAAGTTCTTTATGGAACACTGGGACGCCATGTCATCCGGACCAGAGAGGACAAGGATAGCCCAAGTTGTTATCAACGCTCCGTTCAGAAGCCTGCATCACTGATGGTATGGGGTTGCATGAGTGCTTGTGGCATGGGCAGCTTGCATGTCTGGAAAGGCACCATTAATGCAGAGAACTATGTTCAGGTTCTAGAACAACATATGCTCCCATCTAGACGTCATCTCTTTCAGGGAAGACCCTGCATTTTTCAACAAGATAATGCCAGACCACATTCTGCAGCAATCACAACATCATGGCTACGTAGGAGAAGGATCCGGGTACTGAAATGGCCAGCCTGCAGTCCAGATCTTTCACCTATAGAGAACATTTGGTGCATCATAAAGAGGAAGGTGCGACAAAGAAGGCCCAAGACGATTGAACAGTTAGAGGCCTGTATTAGACATGAATGGGAGAGCATTCCTATTTCTAAACTTGAGAAACTGGTCTCCTCTGTCCCCAGACGTCTGTTGAGTGTTGTAAGAAGAAGGGGGGATGCCACACAGTGGTAAAAATGGACTTGTCCCAACTTTTTTGGGATTTGTTGATGCCATGAAATTTTGAAACAACATATTTTTCCCTTAAAATGATACATTCTCTCAGTTTAAACTTTTGATCTGTGATTTGTGTTCTATTCTGAATAAAATATTAGATGTTGGCACCTACACATCATTACATTCAGTTTTTATTCACAATTTGTTTAGTGTCCCAACTTTTTTGGAATCCGGTTTGTATATATTACTTCCATACATGTGGTTTATTAACAAAATATATTATGACTGCAATAAGTCCACATTTCAAGTTTAAGATTTTTGCACGATTCATTTGAAAGAAAACTAATGACCTGTGTTATGACGAGAACATTTGCGTGGTAGTAGTAGAGAGAAGTCACCAATAGATATGTTGAGTGCTCACGGATCATGCAAGATATTGTAATATCACAGAAGACTGTAGGTAAAATGAGGTTGAAGATTAAACCAAAATGGACACAACTGTGTCATTTTAAACATAAAATTATTATCTTTGTTTAAAGCTTTGGCATGAAAGGAACTGGGTGAAATGCATTCCTTCAAGGATCATGCATGCGTCAATTACATGTCAAGTGATGTTGCTTACAAACTGACAACGAGAGGCCAAAATTCACCAAGGTCACCAAGGAAATTTGGCTTGGTGGTTGAATTTTGATTATAAACCCAGAACTACATTCATTTACTCTTGCTTTTATTTCTGTAACGTAATAAAACCATTCCAACTGGATATTATATTAGATTAGATAATTACCGTTGTAGAAGAACTCAGAACCGAATAGAGCAACTTTACTACTGAACAAACCAAGATAAACATGCTAAAAAAAAGAAGAAATAAACTAAAACATGCAACTCTATTGCTGTTTAAAGGCACAACTAATTGAGACACAAATACAGCTTTTCAGAGTAATTATCGACTCACTGGTGATCCCACATAATGTTAATTTAGCGTATGGATTTTTAGGACTGAATAGCAGGATGATCTCATAAGATGAAGGGATGAGAGTGGAGGAAAGACAGCTGTTTGTTTGAGTGATGGTACCATTGGACAGTACGGACCTCTCCCAGAGGAGACATTGTCTAGATATTTCTTTTTGCTTCACATCACCCAGTGGAACAGGAAAGCTTTCAGATGGTTGTGAGTTAATGTAAGAACAAAATAAAAACCTCAGTGACACTTGTGCACCAACTTGCTGCTCACTTGCAGACATGCACACTGTTGTTGTGTAAAAAAATACACAAAAATCTAAACGGTCGGTTAGAAACCCACATTTATCACATACATGTGCATTCAAGTCATGAGTGTGTTACAGCTACAGGTGAAGGGCATAGCAGGGGAAGATACATGGCTCCATGTGTATTTCTACATCTTTTTGGTCGATTGCAACATTAGTGCTTCGAGGGGGCTGACAGTGAACACACACAGACTTATGGCAATGCACCATCCCTCTTCCACATCAGCTAGCGAGACAAATGCCTTGCAGCTAGCTGCCATGTATAGAACATGAAGCACATGATGAAACATGCAATTAAAAGCTTCTGTGTTGGTGGGGATTGGTGTGTGGACACTCCTGGTTACATATTCCCTCACTGATTAATGGAGGGTCTTTGGGAGGGGAGGGGTTAGCGAACCTGCCAGGAGTAAAACGTAACGAGGCGCAGTGGCAGATTTATGTCCCCGCCCTTCCCCTTCCCCCAAATCCTATGTGTTCATGACAAAGTGCCCCCTAGCTCCCCCATCGCATCTCCTTGAAATGTCATTACATGTTGGCTTGTAGCAGGCCAGCAGAGAAGGAATGAAGATAAGCATTAATGTTAATGAAAATCAGGCTTTTAGCCTTTTGTCTTTAGACTATGTACAGTAGTTCTTTTGATCAGTTTCTTGACCAGATCCATTTTCTCAACTAGTACCTCTCTTCATTCATCTGTCCAGGCAAGCTCATCTTCTTCTCTTCATATATGCCTGTATCTCACTGGGCTGCAACTGTTGAAGACTTGTAAGCAAGTGGTGTTTGCAAGGAAATCTTCAAAATGCTTTGAAATGTTTGCATGTGTTCTAAATTTCCTCTGGTGAGTTGCAGAAACCTGAAGTCTTATCTTTTGAATATTGAACATGTCCAAAAAGATTGTGTGAACAATTTTTTTCTCTCAAAAGTAGTTTCATCCATCCCTCATCTTCCACTTGTTCTGAAGTCGGGTTGCGGTGGCAGCTTGAGCAGGGAGGCCCAGAAATTTATTTCCAAAGCATCTCTTAACTCTTCTGGGAGGATTCCAAGGCATTCCCAGGCCAACCGAAAGACTAAAGGCTCCCATAGACTCAAGCGTACTCGAGTCCGCAGAGGTCCGTGTGTACCGGAGTAGACTCGAAGTGGATGCCCACAATGCATGTCCACGCAAATATCAAGTTTTACGACTATGTACGTGTACTCTGTGTGTCGCACAATAAACTGTCCGGCGACGGACTGTTTTGTACAGTATGTGACACCAATGTATTAAATTTTTTCTTTCTTCATCCCTGGTCTGGTTTAATGGCCTTTTCTTGCTTCTTGGTAAAAAAACGAACTCCCATGACCCATTTAGGACCTTAGTGAGGGTAAAGAGCTGGTCCAGTGTTCCAAGGTCAGGAGAGAACCTGCCTTGTTTTTCCTGGATCTGAGGTTCGACCAACGATCGGACTTGCTTCTCCAGTATCCCTGAATAGACCTTACCAGGAAGGCCAAGGAGAGTGATGCCCCTATAATTGGAGCCCCACTTTTTGAAGAGGGGAAAAGCCACTTCAGACTGCCAATCTAGTGGCACTGCCCCCGATGTCCACGCAGTGTTGCAAAGGTGTGTAAACCAAGGCAGCCCCACAATAGATCCTTAATGAAATCATGGCGGATCCTCCTCCTCCTCCTCAGCCCCCTGATGCTTTGCTAGAATCTCCTTAGAGCCGACCGAGTCTCTATCCAAGATCACAATGAACTCCTCCTACATCCGAGCTTTTGCCTCAGCAACAGACAAGGCTACAGACCGCTGTTCAGAGCTCTAGACTTGTATTTTGACACTTCACAGGAGCTCTCTTTATGACAGAAATTATCCAATACCATAGTCAGTCTATCCAGTTTGTTCAGAGCTAACTATGCCGATGATAACCTATGATTGCTAAGTGATCTAAATCTCTAGTAGTACTCTAGTAGATTATATCATAAATTTGGGAGCTGCTGCCAACATAGACAGAGGTGGATATAGTGCATTGGAGATGGACTACAAAGTAATGTGCATAACCCAGAATACAGCTTTCAAGTCATGCACACAAAAACAAGCCATAATTTTCAAACATCATCTCCGCAAAACACACCCACATAGTTTGCTAGTTGCAAACACTCAAGAGTTCAAAAACTGTTAACTGAAATTTATTTTTTTCTCACATTTGAGTCACCAACGTGTCTCCAACAGCAGTCCAGTGAGATAGTGGCTTAACCATGCAAAGATTAAACATATTGAACTTATAAGTCTTTGACATTTAATTTTTACACATAAACTGATCCTTTTTTAATCACTGGAAGGCCTTTGGTTCCATGATTACTCATCTCTGCAGTTTCTCATATTATCTGGAGTCTGTGTGTGTGCAAAATACCTTTAGCCTGTCCGTTGGCAGGGCCTGGGCTCCTTTCATGATGACTTCTTGAACCCTTTCAACTGACAGGTCACTTCCAGCCTGCTCCAGACGCTGACTGAAAAACCCAATCACCTAAAGGACACAAAAACAGGAAACAGCCATTTAGAAACTTGCAAAACATACAGTTTGTCGTGTGGTTTGCACAGTCAAAGACAAAGCATTAAGAATTATAAAGTTGCACTGTGTTAATAATTTTCCATACAGATTTTTAACATTGTGAGCATCCAATTCAGTTCAATTCAGTTTATTTATATAGTGCCAAGTCACAACAGAAGTCAATCATTATTTTTTTTTACCAGCTTAAACGGGGGAAATGATCAGCTTTTTGTGTTGTTCATTAAATAAACAGAAACACCGCTGAGTGATTCTTATCCTGTGGGCTTTCTTGTCAATAAGTGCATGACCTTAGCATTTTTTAATATCCACTGAGCCAAAGGAACCAACACAATCAAGCTAAATGTTCTTTATTGTGTTTACTCGAATGAGAAGCCTTTAGGACTCATTCATCACACCACCTGAACAGCAACCCATAAATTGCCACTGACGTGATCTCATTTAGTGTTGTAGCACTCCATCACTACCTGATGCAGAGGCTACTCTTGTATGAATACTGTAGTGCACTTTGTGCGTATACAGCAGCATCTGTGTTGGCATGTTTGAAAGAAGCTGAGACGAACTTAACAATGAGCCGTATCTAAATGACAAAATCCTGTTGCAGTAGCAACATAATCCATTAGGACAATTTCCTTTTATAAAAGGCCTTAAGGTGAGAAAGTCGTTAACATTCATTTTCAAAATCCAGAAACGTTTAATTTAAAACTGCTTCTCACAGTGTTGCAACTGTTGGTAACAAACTGTGAAGTGCATTTGAGACGGCGTTTCTTAAAATGCCTTACAACATTTGCAAGGATTCTTAACACCCTCCTGCAGGGGCGTCACTCTCGTGCTGCAGAAAATGTGAACATGTCTGGGACATTTCTCAACTTTTAGGGTTTAGTGATCTATGAAACCAAACCAGGAATTAATTATGAGAAACAATATTACATAAATTGCAATCAAATTGTGACAAAACAAGAAACCTTGTGATTAAAACATCCCAAAGCCTACACATCATTCACAGGAATGTCAATCAATTTTTTGCAGTTACATACACATCCAAATGTGTAACAGAGTACAAAATCAGTGCGATTCCAAATTGCAATTTGCGTATATTTTTGCAACTAGTCGCCAACAGTTACAGCTCAGTGAGATACAGACTTAGCTGAAAACAGCAAAAATCTAATATTACAAATAAAATAAAAAACTTTAAAAAGCTTAAGTTTTTTTTAAAAGTCACTTAACTTATAGCCAACTCAGTGTAACAGGTTGGCCTTTCTCAGACACATTTGTATTAGTCAGAACTGTACACATGTAAAAACTTATTTAAAATAAACAATTTTTTAAAAATAATATTTCATTTAAGTTGATACAAATTTTTATTTGAGTCAAATTTGGTGTCTTGCTTCACACTTCATTAGTTCATTGATCTCTGTGAGCCAAGTCCAGTAATGAAGCTTTTTGATTGCATTAATCATCACATCACCATTTCTACAGCCACTCCCAGTTTCATGACTACAGGTATTCCTCAACTTACGACGATCTCGAGTTATGACGTTTCGCGGTTACGACGCATCTCCCATAAAAAATTTAAAAAAAAAAAAATTTTGAAAATTTATTTTGAAAAGCCGAGTTACGCAGTTTCCGGTTTTACGTCGTAAACGAAATAGAGAATACGGAGGACGGACGGACGGACGGCTTCACCACAGCATCCCAGTAGGAAATTAACACTTTTTTCCCTTCGTTATGGCTCCCAAATGTACAGGTACGTGTTTTTTGATAATTATGTAGGGTACTGTGTTAGGATAGGCTAAGTGCTTGGTAAAATACAGTACCGGTACTGTACGTATAAGGTGAAGTATTTACGTATGTTCCGACTTATGTCGAAATTTGGGTTACGACGCAGCGTAGGAACGGATCTCCGTCGTAAGTCGAGGACTACCTGTATAATTCCAAAAGATCAGACAATACAACACAAAGGCACAAGAAGTCACCTACAAGAGTTTAAATTAGGGGAGTGGTGGCTGTTTATTTATCTTTTCAAATCACTGATAAATCACTGCAGCTCACGTTTTGATATGATGGAATTCAGATGTTTTGATGTTTATAACAAAAGACAAAAAAAAGTTATGTTTAATAGCAACAACGTATCTCACTGAAAGGGATTCCACACAGTGCACGGTTATAAATATGAGTCAGTTTTGATAGAAGTGATTGAAGATGGTTGCAAATAAGAGGGTATAAGGTTAAATGCAAAACTGAATGGATGCTCCTTTCAGTCAAAGGGAATTAATTACAAATTCAGCACAAGATTTCAGCATTTTTTTATGGTAAAAAAGAAAAGAAAAAAGTAGTGCCCTCTGGGTTTACTTCCAAATATGACATCAAGGAAAGCACGTTTTAGGTTTCCAAAGCTGTGCAGCATACTTCCCTGAAGACATTTCTGATGTTAGAAAATTTAAAAAATCCGATGTATTACCAATTCTTTTTAATGCTCCTTTTTTGTGAAACAGAAAAAAAAAAATCTCTAGGCAGTGTTTTCTTTGCTCAAACTCAACAGTTGCTTTAGAAAATTCAAACACAATGCTGTGCATGGGTGTAGTCTGTGTCTACGTCTGCCTAATGCTAATCTTTTCATTAACTCAGAAGGCCTCTCATAGGGGGTTAATTTAAAATAGTAAAGAAGCAGCCTCTCATTCTGGATCTCGTGCTCACACACATTGATTTGCAAGCGTAGGAAAAGCTACAGTGAATAGCCTCGGGGAGGTTGTCTTTTTCAAGGGTTTCTAGCTAGCACGCCTCCCCCATACTTATGGATAACAAGCAAAGCCCATGGCAGTGCATCCAGCGATGCTCACACACCAAAGTTGTTCTTCTTTTTCTACATACGGGTCTTAAATTACAACTATTTCGTGTGCTCTCACTCCCCTACAAACTTACATTTTTAAGACTTTTTTATTATTGTTGTTATTTATTATTATTACTTAGCATTTTCATTTGAGAGAACTGGTTACTTTGTGGATACTACTTGCTTTCACAAGGCCCTGCATGATGCAGGCTGCATGCTAACTATGCATCTGCTTCAGTCCATTCAGGCCTTTTAAGCTTTACACCCTGCAGAAACAGATGACATTGAGGGAAATTTATACAGCCTTAATCTATGCAATCATTTCTGCAACTAAAGTCAGTGCCAGGAAGAAAGGCGTTTTGAGATTTGAGCTTTTTTTTTATTCGCCTCTGATATTTAGAGTGACTGACCGTGTCAAGGTTCTGCATGATGTCCTGGAAGGACGGGTGCATCCTGAACTGCTCAAAGAGCTCCCGCTTGTACAGCAGCGCGTACACCAGGTTGGGATTGTGGTGCAGAGAGTTGCAGAGGCAGGAGTTGATGATTTCCAGCATCATGCGGATCACCTCCTCAATAACATTCAGGTCCTGGGCCTGGGGGAGAAGGAGGATGGAAAAGGTTAATTGGTTTCCCATTACATTGGCTTCACTTATTATTTTATCTTTAAATGATTGTCTCATGGAGGGGAGAGAGCATAAAAAAAGAAGGATGATGATAAAGGAGGAGGAATGTCAGCTAAGAAGTATGATAAGTCTTAGGTAAGAACAGAGAGGGGATCTTATAAGCCGCAGGTCAGGTCTTGTCACAGTATGCTTCCTCAGGTCAGAGACAACTGCTACTAATGACGGGTGACAGTAAAAATAGAAAGAAAGAGGTGGAAGAGAACATAAAGGAGAAAAAATAATTAATTTGGACATGGTGGCAGTCCCTTAATTATAGTAGGCTTGTCGAAAATCCCAAGGCAAAGCAGAAACCATATCAATGTTTCTGAATCAGAATGTATGACAGAAAAAAAAGAAAAAACAACAACCCCACATTAAGGTATTAAAAAAGACCTAACTGTCATCAAAAAAAATTATAGAGAAAATAGTTGCAGTTTATAGTTGCGTGAACATCTACAAAAAAAAAAAATCTGAAGAGTTTCAGTCAGGGTTTAGAGCTCATCATATCACAGAAACAGCACTAGTAAAAGTCACTAATGATATCCTCATGGCCTCAGACAATGGACATGTATCTATACTGGTCCTGTTAGACCTCAGTGCTGCATTTGATACAGTTAATCATAATATTCTATTACAGAGACTTGAATACGATATTGGAATTACAGGAACAGCTCTAAAATGGTTTAAATCATATTTAGCTGATAGATTCCAGTTTGTAATTATCCATCCATTCTCTTCCGCTTATCCGGGGTCGGGTCGCGGGGGTAGCAGCCTAAGTAGGGAGGCCCAGACTTCCCTCTCCCCAGCCACATGGAGCAGCTCCTCCGGGGGAATCCCAAGTCGTTCCCAGGCCAGCCGAGAAACATAGTCCCTCCAGCGTGTCCTGGGTCTTCCTCTGGGTCTCCTCCCGGTGGGACGTGCCCGGAACACCTCACCAAGGAGGCGTCTAGGAGGCATCCTAACCAGATGCCCGAGCCACCTCAACTGGCTCCTCTCGATGTGGAGAAGCAGCGGCTCTACTCCGAGTCCCTCCAGATGACGAGCCACCTCAACTGGCTCCTCTCAATGTGGAGAAGCAGCGGCTCTACTCCGAGTCCCTCCGGATGACCGAGCTTCTCACCCTATCTCTAAGGGAGAGCCCAGACACCCTGCGGAGAAAACTCATTTCAGCCGCTTGTATCAGAGTTTGTAATTATAAATAAGGAATCTTCTTCGTGCACCAAAGTTAGTCATGGAGTTCTTCAGGGCTCAGTGCTTGGACCAATACTATTTACTTTATATATGCTTCCATTAGGAAATGTTATTTAAGAACATGGGACACATTTTGATTGTTATGTTGATGATGCACAGTTATATTTGTTACAAACATGTCTTAAAGACAAAAAAATCCTGGATTATCCTTAATTTTCTGCTTTTGAATACAGACAAGACTGAGGTTTTGGTTTTTGAACCTGAGAATCTTAGGAATAAATTTTTCATTTTTTTTGCCCTCCTTGGATGGCATTAATCTGGTGTCCAGTTCTAATGTTAAAAATCTTGGTGTTATTTTTGATCAAGACATGTCTTTTATCCCCCACATTAAAAACGTACTAGAACCGCCTTCTTCCACCCGCGTTAATTTCGCTAAAATTAGAAACATCTCATCTAAAAAGGATGCTGAAAAACTGGTTCATGAATGTGTCACGTCTAGACTGGACTATTGCAATAGTTTATTAACTGGGTGTCCAAATACTTCTTTAAAAAGTCTTCAGTTATTCCAAAATGCTGCTGCCAGAGTCTTGAGGGGCCAAGATGGTGTAGTGGCAGGGGAACCGACTTGGGACCCGAAGGACCCAGGTTCAAACCCCAGTCATGGCATAACTTGTGGTGTGTTTGAGCAGCACACCTCATCCCAATTGCTCCCCGGTGCGCTTTCTATAGCTGCCCACTGCCCCACCTGGTGGTGATTGGGTTAAATGCAGAGTCAAATTTCGTCTTGTATGGAAACATACACAGATGACAAAAATGTGACATTATTATTATTATTATTATTATTATTATTATTATTAACTGGAGTTAGTAGGTGAGATCATATCTCTCCACTTTTAGTTTCTCTCCATTGGCTCCCTGTCAAATCCAGAATTCAAATTCTTACTTCTAACCTACAATGGTCTCAACAACCTAGCTCCATCTCATATCACAGACCTTATTATTCCATATTTTCCTAACAGAGCACTTCACTCTCAGGCTGCAGGTTTACTTGCAGTTCCTCAAGTTTCCAAAACCAGAATGGGAGGCAGAACTTTCAGTTATCAGGCTCCTCTCTTATGGAACCAACTTCCAGTTTCTGTCCGTGAGGCTGACACATTATCCAGTTTTAAGACTGGGCTTAAGACTTTCATTTTTGCTAAATCCTACAGTTAGGATTGGCTTGGGTTTCCTGAGCTAACCCTTAGTTATGCTGCTATATACAGTATATGCCACTAGACTGAGAAACAGCTTCTCCCCTGAGGCTGTTAGACTCATGAATATCTAACCAGGATAATCACTGTGAAAAAAATTACATCATGTTGCTGCTGATCTGTTTCATGTTGATGTGTTCATGCGTGCTCATCTGCTCACACTACTGTTGTGCTGCTGTTCAGCGAAATGTTTTTATGCTATTAATGCTTATTGCATATTTAGTTGATGTTTTTCTTAGTTCATATCTTAGATGTTATTACTGTTTTTCTCTTACATTTTTTGTTGGATATAACTGGGACCCTGTGTACATGTTCAACTACATGTACCACATGGGTAGCGAATGACAAAGAACCTGAAATCCTATAGGCATACACTGCTGGAGGACAAACTGACCACATCTTTTCACTATACAGTACTACTGTCTTTACTCTGCTCAACCTGTTTTGTATTTGTAACAGTTTTTTTTTTTCTATCCTTAACACGTGCTTTTGTGTTTCAGGTACACCTGCACCTATATCTGGACCTACCATTCTGTGTTCGTTTGTCTCTCCTTTCTGTCCTCTCAACCAGTTGGTCAAAGCAGATGGCCGCTTGTCCTGAGCCTGGTTCTGCTGGAGGTTTCTTTCTTTTAAAAGGGAGTTTTTCCTTTCCACTGTTGACATTGTGCTTGCTCAGGATGGGAGACTGCGATGAAGTGAAGATTCAATGTGTCTGCTGGCTTCCTTAGATATAGAACTTTACTAATTGGCTTTTTTATGCATGTGTACGTTCTTGTTGGACATTCTTGCACCGTACTCATCCACCCGGTCTCTACGGTCACAGAACAGTCATCTACTTCACATTCCGAGAACCAAATTAAGGACCATGGGAGACCGGGCTTTCAGTGTGGCTGCCCCCCGCCTGTGGAACTCTCTTCCTGACTGCCAAAGAGCTCCACAGTCACTGGTTGACTTTAAGAGCGGCTTGAAGACCTTTCTTTTTAACCAAGCATACTCTGCCTCCTCATGATTCTATCTTTGATCTTAGTTGATCCTGTTATTGATTTTACTTGTTTTATTACTTGTTTTATTGACATTTAATTCTGTTGCACTTTGTAGCACTTTGAGATTTTCATTAATGAAAAGTGCGTTATAAATTGAATTCATTATTATTATTATTACTTGTTAAGTGCCCTGAGACAACTTTGTTATGATATGGCGCTATATAAATCAATTGAATTGAAATGAACAGTATGCTTTTGACACTAAGAAAGTCCAGCAGTATAAAAACAGTGTACATTGTCCTGTATGTACAGGTAGTCCTCGACTTAGGACGGCCTTGAGTTACGACGTTTTGGGGTTACGACACGCATTGAAATTTTTTATTTTGAAGCCGTTTCCGGCAGTTTCCGGTTTAGCTGCGGTAGCTGCGGAGGCTACAGCTTGCCCTGTACTCTCTAAAAAAGCTAAGTCTGGTCCTCTGGACATTCAAAAAACAAAACAAAACTTGTTGGACCAAGCTGGACAGGCAGCAGCTGTGGAAAAGTAGCTGTTTTATGGACGGCGGTTTTACAACGTAAACGAATGGAGAATCCGGAGGAGGGACGGGGGAAATGGCTTCACCAGCAGTCCAGAGTAGGAAATTAACTATTTTCCCCTTCATTATGGCTCTGAAATGTATGTGTTTTTTGATAATTATGTAGGGTACTGTGTTAGGATAGGCTAAGTGCTTGGTAAAATACAGTACTGTACGTATAAGTTGCAGTTTTGACGTATGTTTCGAGTTACGTCGAAATTTGAGGTACGACGGAGCGTAGGAACGTAACTCCGTCGTAACTCGAGGACTACTTGTATTAAGGACTTAGCATTCCTTGAAGGAATGGATATCATCCATTGTCTTTCTTGCCCAAATTTTAGATACAAATCATCTTATGATGAGAAATGGCTGAGTAGTAGCTGTTATAGTCAAACCTTGAAATGTGCTCTAAATATGTTATTATTGTAACACATTTTAGCTCAATATCTGTGAAATGGAATGTTATAGTCTTTTTTGTATAGTATTTGCTTAGATTGATTACGGTAGTTGTGGTGGCCATTTTAAATTGAATTGACTCCAGAATGTTAATCAGTGGTAGATATGTTGCACATCCAATGATTAAGTTGGAAAAGTTTTGAGAAATGTCGTTCAGCGATACCTGATGAATTTTGCTACAAAAAAACACAGGGTCGACTTCAATGGCTTAAAGATCCTCTCCCCCGGCAACTCATTTGAGGCAGTCATGGCCAAAGTGGTTCAAAATATCCTGATCACCATGAAACTGGTTGACCCACTAGGAGAAGGTGCTATTTATGACTATTTGTTGCAGGTCCTCAGGCTGATGAAGTATTTTGAATGAAAGACGAAACGTTTCAACAAAAGAAACCGTCCAGAGGACCTGACTTAAATTTGTTGGATTTTAGAGTTTTGTGCAATAAGGAGAACTTCCAGTATGTCCTGTAAATGACTAGGCATGTCGTAATCAATAATAAATCAATTAATCACATGATAAATAAAAATGATCAACCTCATTTTCATTTATCGGCTTTATCGTTTCTTCATCTCTCCAGCTACTGAAGACAACGGATGACAAAAGGCTCAACTCCGGTGCTCTTCACTGACTCTTCCCTTTCTCTTTTCTCTTTAAACTCTTGTTTAACCATCCAAAATTGCATTTTAAAATCAGCTAAGATAGAAGCTAAGCTACGAGCTAAGCTAACAGGTCGACCTCGGGAAAAAAACAGTCTTGTCGAAGCTCCAAAATTCATGGTTGAAATCCATACCTTTGTGTAAAAAGTAGTTTTTCTCTGCAAAAAAAAAGCTGAAAACTTGTTTACTGTTTTTTTCTTAAAAGCTTTATGTGAAATATGCTATGCTAAAGAGCTCAACCCACACTGAGCATCCACATTTTGAGAACCGAATAAAGGAAGGAGAGACAGCCCAAGTCACGTCAAGGGGCCTTCCTCCCATTTTTCTTAAAGAGATACGTTGCTCGCGCCCTCACTATCCATCCTTCGGTTCAAACAATCTTATACTGCCATCCAGTGGTCGAAAAAAAGTACTACACATAAAACAAATAAACCCATCATTTCTTCTTAAATTTGACAATAATTACTAATTATTGTCCAATTTCAAACAATATTATCGTTTATCGCAATAATTTTTGAGACAATTAATCACCCAGCAAAATTTTTTATTGTGAAAGGCCTATCGATGACCCTCAGCTACTACCACAGCAAATATTAGCACAATAGCTGTAAAACTGGCTGAATTTGAGCCCGTTTTGAGCCAGTTGATCCTGTATTGAACGCCTTTTTTGATCTCATATCATATATTGATTATTTTCTGATGTAGAAACTGGAAATTGTTAAAATTATCCAGTTTTTAGAAAAACAAATCTGTTTAGAATTTATCTAATATTTCCCCCCGGTTGACAGGTTCCCAATAATAAATGTAGGCTCTCAGTGAGAGAAAAATGGTGTGAAAAAAAAAGTACATGTATTTGGATACACTCCCACTAAACATGGCCGGATAATAGCAGATGCTTTTGTTTTACAGGGTCATAAGATGAAAATGTTGTCAATCACTGAATCAGCCTAATGCAGCTGCATCACATCACTGTTTTACGGAAGCGTATTGCTGACACCTGGAGAAAATTTTTTTTGGGGGCTTATGTAGTAATAATGTGATACGTATCAAGTAATAACGTGATACGTATCACGTTATTACTTGATACGTATCACGTTATTACTTGATACGTATCACGTTATTACTTGATACGTATCAAGTAATTACTTGATACGTATCACGTTATTACTTGATACGTATCACGTTATTACTTGATACGTAACACGTTATTACTTGATACGTATCACGTTATTACTTGATACGTATCACGTTATTACTTGATACGTAACACGTTATTACTTGATACGTAACACGTTATTACTTGATACGTAACACGTTATTACTTGATACGTAACACGTTATTACTTGATACGTAACACGTTATTACTTGATACGTAACACGTTATTACTTGATACGTAACACGTTATTACTTGATACGTAACACGTTATTACTTGATACGTATCACGTTATTACTTGATACGTAACACGTTATTACTTGATACGTAACACGTTATTACTTGATACGTATCACGTTATTACTTGATACGTATCACGTTATTACTTGATACGTATCACGTTATTACTTGATACGTATCACGTTATTACTTGATACGTATCACGTTATTACTTGATACGTATCAAGTAATTACTTGATACGTATCACGTTATTACTTGATACGTATCACGTTATTACTTGATATTATCACGTTATTACTTGATACGTATCACGTTATTACTTGATACGTATCACGTTATTACTTGATACGTATCACATAATTACTTGATAAGTATAGATGTCCATCCACATGGTATCAGCACCATTACCCATAATGCAAGTTCGCCCATACATAAATACTGAAAGTGCCTAACTGATGGAAAGTGAAACATACCGTAAGCTTTATTTTTGTTGGAACAAACTTTTTGTACACTTTTTTTATATAGACATGTTTCTAGAGTGCAGTATTTTTTTTTAAAGGTTTATACTTGACGGTCATGTTTTTTGGCTCTGTTGTTGAAGAAGAAAAAAAAGTTCAATGCAAACTTCAAATTGTGTGTAAGGTTTACACTAAATCCTAAAAGTGCCTAACAGATGGACAGTTAAGCATAAGCTTAATTTGTGTTTTCTAAATCTTTTTGTTCCTTTTTTATATGGCCATGTTGTGTCAAAGAGTACATTAGTTTTCTATAGGATGATGTTTTATGTCTCCGTTTTGAAAATTTGAAGGAAAATAAAGTTCAAAGCAAACTTTAAAATGTGTGTGTGTGAAGTGTTTAAAATTTAAAAAAAAATTAAGAAATGTTTAACCTGTTGTGTGCATTGTTATTTTTGACTTGTAGTTTTGCACCTTATGTGGCCTGTGAGCAGTTGAGCACAAACACAGCAACATGATCAGATCTGCAACCACATCGTGATTATTCACATCGATGATTACCCTTGGTGGCGGATGGTGTGAGTGTTCCACAGGTAAAAAAGTTGTAGCAGCTCCTGTAGAAGTTTAAATTTCTGTTAATACTTAATATTCAGTGGATGTCAGGTGCACATATTGTATGAGAAAGTTACCAATTTAGAAGAGTAACAAGTTGTGCTAATGCAGATTAAAATACTATATTTTACATATCATATATATATTTACATATATATACACACACAAACACATAAATATACATCTACTGTAAATATACATATGTGTATAAACGGGATTCCAAATAAAATGAGACATTAAACAAAGTGTGATTAAAAAATTAATGCAATGATATGGAGATGTGAAATGCCAATATTTTATTCAAATAGAACATAGATGACACATCAAAATGGTGATGATAATGCTAAATAGGTCAATTACACAACCGTATTGCTTATCCACATTATTCCTGAGGGTAGAAGCGATTTTTATTTTATTTTTTTAACTTTATTTAACAAATAATACAAAACAAAAAAGAACAAATTCTTACAATCAGTTACAAAAGGTGATTCATGACAAAGTGTAAATAAAACCGATAAAGATAAATAATACAAAAATATATATACAGTATATAAACTATATCAGGAAATTGAAATCAGACAAGAAACTAAGAAATTTGCCAGCATTTTTTCCATTTACATATTTTAAAGATTTTGCATCAGGATCAGAACTCCATCTTAAGAACTTCTGCATTTCTGCCATCGTGACATTTTCTGTGCCAAAATCAGCGCGGATTCGGGCAGGTGTCCCCTTCCTCTTTTCAACTTCAGTTATGAAATATCCTGCGATGACTTTAGGATCACTGCTTGTTGAGAAAGCATGAAGCCATATCATTTGTCTTGAAAAGCCATCGATGGCTCCGTTAATACAAATTAGCACTTTGAGATTTTTATTAATGAAAAGTGCATTATAAATGGAATTCATTATTATTATTATTATTATTAAATACCATACGGCTTCAGTTTATCATAGGAGTCAACGTGCCACATGAAATTAGGTCCAGGGTTTACATACACGCGTCGCTTCAGCCGCCTCCTTCTCCTTTGCTCCACACCACTGGGGTCCAGAAATGTCAGCAGGTGTCTCACTGTATTTTGAGTCACAACGTATCCACTCTGAATACATTTAAGGTGGTGAAACTTATATCCGTGATGATTACCAGAGCTCTCCAGCTGGTCAATGAGGAACGCAGCCACATGTAGAGGGTCCGACTGGTTTTTCCTTCTGTACAGTCCCATTCTGCTCAGGATTCTTCTCAGAGTGCGCATACAAATGATGATGTCATCCACAGTGTGAAGCATCATCAGTATCTCTCCATGTTTTAGACCAAGCATGAAGTAAAACTTGATCAAGTTCTGCAAATTAGCCATTGTTAGCATGCAGGCAAAAACAAGCGTATGGGCGAACTTGCATTATGGGTAATGGTGCTGATACCATGTGGATGGACCTCTATACTTATCAAGTAATAACGTGATACGTATCAAGTAATAACGTGATACGTATCAAGTAATAACGTGATACGTATCAAGTAATAACGTGATACGTATCAAGTAATAACGTGATACGTATCAAGTAATAACGTGATACGTATCAAGTAATAACGTGATACGTATCAAGTAATAACGTGATACGTATCAAGTAATAACGTGATACGTATCAAGTAATAACGTGATACGTATCAAGTAATTACTTGATACGTATCAAGTAATAACGTGATACGTATCAAGTAATAACGTGATACGTATCAAGTAATAACGTGATACGTATCAAGTAATAACGTGTTACGTATCAAGTAATAACGTGTTACGTATCAAGTAATAACGTGATACGTATCAAGTAATAACGTGTTACGTATCAAGTAATAACGTGTTACGTATCAAGTAATAACGTGTTACGTATCAAGTAATAACGTGTTACGTATCAAGTAATAACGTGATACGTATCAAGTAATAACGTGTTACGTATCAAGTAATAACGTGTTACGTATCAAGTAATAACGTGTTACGTATCAAGTAATAACGTGTTACGTATCAAGTAATAACGTGATACGTATCAAGTAATAACGTGTTACGTATCAAGTAATAACGTGATACGTATCAAGTAATAACGTGATACGTATCAAGTAATTACTTGATACGTATCAAGTAATAACGTGATACGTATCAAGTAATAACGTGATACGTATCAAGTAATAACGTGATACGTATCACGTTATTACTTGATACGTATCACATTATTACTACATAAGCCCCCCAAAAAAATTTTCTCCAGGTGTCAGCAATACGCTTCCGTACTACCATAACTCAAGGTGTGTGAAAAGAAAGAAAATACTGTATTGCATTGTAACTTTTACTGTGTGCAAATGCTAGTCTGTCAAACAAAGTTGTTGCTTTTTATCACTTCTAATGAACAATCATCAGTGTTAATTGAAAAATAACTAATAAATATGGACTTAAGTTCCTCTAATAACAAACAACTCAACCCAGTGTCCTGGTGTGAAATCTGTTGAGCTGGGTTGAGTCCCTGGAAGAGATGTTTTATTCTCACTTGTTACATTTAATCTTGAATTTACTTTATTTTGCTATTTTGGTTGCTGGTAAAAATCTGAAGTTACAGTAAACTATACACCATCTATCCATTATACCCTATTCTTCCTTTTTTGGTTTGCGAGGGTCACTGGTGCCCATATCCAGCCGTCACTGTGTAAATGGTGGGGGACACCCTGGACAGGTCTCCAGTCCATCACAAGGACAGAGACAAACGAGACAACCATCCATTCACTCTCTCACTCACACCTAGGAGTGTTCTAGAGTTACCAATTAGCCTAACATGCATGTTTTTGGTCTGTGGGAGGAAACTGGAGTACCCCGAGAAAACTCACACATGCATGAAAAGTACATGCAAACTCCACCCAGAAAGGCCCCCGGCCAGGATTCAATCTAGCAGCCTTCACTGAGAGGCAACAACTCTACCAACTGAGCCACAATAAACAAATTAAAGGGGACCTCAGATGTATTTTTTAAATTTTTATGGTATTTCTGTGGGATATCCAGACCCTATTCCTTCAATTTAATGCACAAAATAATTATTAGATAATCAATTATACCCTTTTTAATTCTGCCATTTTTAACTTTCGTTTTGAACGACCGGTTTCTTGAAGTCCACGCCCTTCAACGATCTGTTCACGCCCTCTGTAACAGCCAGTATCTGTAATGTGTTGTTGTTTTAAAATTAGCTCTTTTTTTATTACTCATTTGACTTACTGTTAGTGTTAGCTTAAGATAACTTACCGAAACCCGTCTGAGCGCGCCGCAGTTTGCTGCTCCTTTTAGCATTAGACCACCCGAATCCGAAGCTAATGTTAGCTTGTTCCTCTTCCGGTTTTCGCCAGCTCCGCTCGTTGCACGCGATGAGATTTTGGGAGTTATCGCTGTTCCAGTGAAGACAACACAAAGTTCACCAAGTGTCTCCCGTAAATTAATCTGTAAGGAGAAGGTCCTCTTGCTGCGAGCCTGCTGCGAGGCTGCTGCAAGGCTGTACAGTTGAAGCTCCGCTCCATCGCGCCGGAAGAGGGTCCCGTCGAACCCGGTCCTTCCGCCTGTGGTCCGCTCGTTTAATTTTTGCCGGCTGCGCGTTGGCAGCGATCGCAAATACACTAAAAATTGAACTAAAACATAAAAATAACAATTATACTTTATTTATAAAGCCATTTAAAAAAACACAGCTGCAACAAAGTGCTGTACACATGAAATTAAGAACATATAAACTGTTACATATCCTGAGGAAGCTGCCAATGCTGACACCTTTTAGTTCTTATGTATGTTTACTGCAGTCATGCTTTTGTGTGGTTAATTAGTCTGATTGTGATCAGGCTTGTGTGTGTTCAGCCAGGAACACCTGAGAGCCACGCCTATATATACTTCAAGTTGACTGTGCTTGAATGCGGAGTGTTGTGAGCTCAGAGGAGGTTGCTTTTGCTGAGCTGTTTGAGTACTGTATGGTACTGTGTGGGGGTGTTCTCCGCCCACCCCTGTCTTGAAGTCTGATCTTCTGTTTAGAAGGTTCTGGGTGAGTCATTACTAGCTCATGTTTGGTCTTGACTGCTAGATGCACTTAAAGAGTGGCTACTAGCTCATGTTTGGTCTTGACTGCTAGTTGCATTTGTGTCAGCTCATTTGCTTGTGGAGTTTGACTGTGCTTACTGCACTTAGGAATGTTTGCTCACCTTTTGACTTTTGTTGTGCTTAGTGCACTGGGTAGCTGAAGGCTGCATTGATGACATTAGGATCCTGCTAATGCTAATGATAATTGATATCAGAGATGCTGACCTGTGTGGTTAGTTTAAGTTGGTTTAACCAGGACCATTTTTGAGCTTGGAGCTGTTTGGAGCATTTTTGGAGTTTGGAGCTGTTTGGAGTTTTTTTGTTTGTTTGCCTAATGACAGAGTGA
>JBBPBX010043830.1:0-14145 GCA_038048925.1 Garcialebias charrua
ATTATTGGGAGTACAGATCGACACCGTTCAATACAGAGCATGGCTCTCGAAGGAACGAGTTTCCTCCATTCGCCGTTGCCTGGAAAAATTTAAACTGGACCAACGGATCCCTGTGAAAACCTGCCAACGCCTCTTAGGCGTCTTGGTGGCAGCCATTCCCTATGTGCCACACGCATTACTGAAGATGCGGCCCATACAAGTATGGCTAGACCAACGATTACAACCCGACTTGCCTAATCAGGCAGAGAAGGTTAGGATAGACCCAGAGTGCCTGGAGGCCCTGGAATCCTGGAGAGACTTGTCCGTTTTCACGGAAGGGGTCTCATTGGAAAGGGTGTCATCTTGTGTGGTCATCACAACGGACGCCTCAAAAACTGGATGGGGGACGATCTGTAGAAATCACAACGCCCGCGGCCTTTGGAATGAACAGGAAGCAAGATTGCATATCAACTTCCTGGAGTTGTTGGCCGTATTCCTGTCTCTAAAATATTTCTTCAATAAAGGTCTGATTGCTGGACAACACATCCTGGTGAAATCAGATAACAGGACCACAGTGTCCTTCATCAACAGAGAGGGAGGGACAAGGTCTCGGGCCCTCCTAGGATTGGCACAGAGGATGCTCACATGGTGTGCTCCAAGAATCTTGTCACTTAGGGCGACTCATGTCCCCGGTGAACTAAATTATGGGGCGGACGCCCTTTCAAGAGGACCCCTTTTGGCGTCGGAATGGAGCCTGAATCCACGAATTGTGGAGCAGGTCTGGTCACGATTTGGGAAAGCCTCTGTGGACCTGTTTGCCTGCAGGGCTAGCTCACACTGTGACCTCTACTTTTCCTTGAGGGAAGCAGACGCTCCATTGGGTATGGATGCTCTGGCACATGATTGGCCTGCAGGGGTGCTCTACTATGCCTTTCCACCTGTCCCTCTGATCGGGGCGACATTGGAACGGGTACGTCAGGGAGCTCTCTCCTTGATTCTCATAGCCCCAAGGTGGCCACAGAAGACGTGGTTCCCAGACCTGATTTCAATGCTATCTGGGATACCATAGCAATTGCCTTCTCACAGAGACCTACTGACTCAGGCGCATGGGCAGCTTCTACACCCACGTCCAGAGTTGTGGCAACTTTTAGCCTGGCCTCTGAAGGGATCTGGCTGAGAGCCTAAGGCTTTGGTTGCTTTGTCCCAAAATAAAGAACAACGTTAACAAGGACTTGAGAGGTTACCCTGTGCTTGGCTTGGGTTTCTACCTCTACATCGGTCACTCATTTTCTTGTGACATGGTGGGTCCATTTTTTCCTTCTGTTTTCTCAGGATGTTCCATTGGGAAAAGGGGGATGATAAGTATTCACACTGATGGAGCACGCTTAAGCTGTCTCTAGTTGGTGTATACATATATATGCCTAGTGGAAACATCATGTTGGTGTTTCTTGCATTTGGCATTTTTTCCTCTTAGCATGTGCCTTCTGCATTCCCTGCAGGCAGTAGCTGAGGGATGCCTGTCCTTTAGGGCAGATGTTCTCACCTGTACTTTGCTGAGCATTTTCAAGGGCGTGAATGGATTACGTTCCCATAGCAAGTATGTTGCACAGAGAGACCAACTGAAAGGGAACTGAAAATTATGCACCATAACTCATGTTCCCTGAGGGAAGGGAACGAGGTGCAACATATCTGGCCCTTTCAATGCTGAAAGCTCGGTGAAGTGCAATTTTGGAGAAAGATGGAGGGGCGCAGGCCACTTAAGTACCCAGAGGGCGGGGCCTCTGGTGCGGCGGTGACGCCCCTAGCCGTAAAGGCGTGAGTATATTCCTTCAGGTAATCGCACGGGGCGCAATTCCCTTAGCAAGTATGTTGCACCTTGTTCCCTTCCTTCAGGGAACATGAGTTATGGTGCATAACTTTCAGTTTGTAGGTTCATCTGATTTATCCTACAGTACAATGTGCCAATTTTCATTCTTCTTAAATGATCCTTAATGGCTTTGCTTTTGAATATAAAAATCTAAGAAGTTATTTTTGTATAACTGATGATCTAATCAATGTATGAGCTTTTTCCCTTTTATGAGCTATCATTAGTGTTATTAGTGATTTATTCTTTATTATTATTAGTTATTTCTAGGAACACTTTCCAATATCCCCTATTTGAAACTGGTTCCTGTTCCACCTAAATTTTTATGGGTAATAATTTACTAAAACACAATCTGAGTAAAGGTTTTAGACATGTATATACAGTATATAAACAATCTAAGTTTTGAAAGCATAAAGCTATAAAAATTGTTCTAACAATGTTTTAATCAATTCCTTTGTGGCAAATCAGACCAACTAAAATGAGCTCCTTCAAAAGCAAAAGGCAATCATGTATTTATTTTAGAAAACATTAGCAAATTCAATCGAAGTCAAGTCTCAGGTACAGGTTTCTTTTGTGAATGAGTCTTTGTGACTCATGAGACTAACTTGTAAAAACAAAAAGTGTGAAGAGATCAGCTTTATTCATCTTCGTACAAGGTTTAGAGGTAATAATAATTTTCATCACAGAGTAATCTGGAAAGGGGCAGGTAATCCAGTAAAGACCCACATCAGTTCTTACCTATATGTGTTATGCTATGTGGGGCACATGTCTTAAAGGTGAGTCTATGTGAGTGTTTGATTATCAAAAGCAATACGCAGTTCCTATCCTGAAACCAAGGTCATCGGATCCACCTCACTGAACAATCACCCAATGAAGCATCGACTGAGCTGTGCGAGAACTTCCAACATTTCTTTTTAGATAAAATCGCAACCACCAGGGCTCTCATTTCTCCTCCGTCTAACGATCCATCCATCCCACCTCAATCTGTTGCTGTTTGTGACCATTTTGAACCAGTCTCTCTGTCCTCTCTAGAGCAGGTCATGTGCAACCTGAAACCATCTGGCTCCCCCTTCGATGTGGTCCCCCCTCGGCTACTAAAGGAGGTTTTTCACACTCTAGGTCCCTCCATTCTCTCGATTGTAAATAGCAGTCTATCCTCGGGTGTGGTGCCAAAATCATTAAAACAAACCTCGACCTGTCAGTATTATCCAACTTCAGGCCTGTCTCCAGACTCCCATTTGTATCTAAACTTCTAGAGAAAATAGTTGAGTCCCAACTAAAGTGCTTCCTGGAGGATCACGCTATCCCCGAGCTATTCCAGTCTGGCTTCAAATCCCTCCACAGCACTGAGACTGCCCTACTGAAGGTTTTTAACGACATCTTCCTATCCACAGATACTGGTGACTCTGTGCTGCTTGTCCTATTGGACCTCACATCCGCTTTCGACACCATCGACCATGAGATCCTCATTGCTAGGTTGGAGCAGTGGGTGGGCATCTCAGGATCAGCCCTAAACTGGTTCAGATCCTACCTCTCTGACAGATCCTTTTGTGTTTCCATCAACGATTTTACTTCTGCAGTGGCGGCTCTTAAATGGGGGGTTCCGCAGGGGTCCATCCTGGGTCCTCTCTTGTTCTCCTTATACCTGCTGCCACTCGGTGCTATTTTCCGGAAACACAATATACCCTTCCACTTCTACGCTGATGACTGTCAAATTTACTTCCCCCTAAGACAAAATGGTACAGGCTCTATTCAACCTCTGCTCGACTGCCTGGCTGACATCAGGGACTGGATGGCTTTAAATTTCTTAAGCTTCAACGATAAGAAGTCGGAAGCCATATTGTTCCTTCCCAATGACACAACCTCAAACCACTGCATTGACCTGTCTGCTCTACCCCTGTCCGAAAAACAAAAAGTCACAAATCTGGGAGTGATAATGGATCCTTCCATGAAACTCAACAGTCATGTAAACATGATTGTCAAATCCTGTTTTTTCCAGCTGAGGCGTCTGTCTAAGCTGAAGCCCATATTATCAAAAAACAACCTGGAGACAGTGATTCACGCATTCATTACATCTAGGCTGGATTACTGCAATTCCCTTCTGCTTGGCGTCAGTCAAGCCACCATTGCACGATTACAACTGGTTCAGAACGCAGCTGCCCGATTTTTAACCAGCACACGCAAAAGAGAGCACATTACACCAGTCTTGGCCTCCCTTCACTGGCTACCGGTTCATCTTCGAATCCAATTCAAAATTCTCATGTATGTCTACAAATCGCTGAACAGTCTCGCCCCCGCCTATCTCTCGGATCTGATACACCCATATGTCCCTCCACGTGCTTTGAGGTCAGAGGATCAGGTACTCTTAATAGTTCCAGAAACTCGCCTTAAGCGCAGGGGTGACAGGGCTTTCTCTGTAGCAGGCCCAAGACTCTGGAACGAGTTACCGCTGCTCATCAAACAGGCCCCCTCCCTCTCGGTTTTCAAATCCCGGTTAAAAACTCACTACTACTCCATCGCTTTCAATGCCAGCTGATTTGTATTGGATCGTTTTATTTATGATCTGCAATGTTTTTATGTTTTTCGTGTTGTACTTCATTGTCTGTGTTGCCTGTTGCGTGTTTGTTTGTCCAGCACTTTGTGTGGACTTGTTCCTGTTTAAAGTGCTTTATAAATAAAATGGTATGGTATGGTATGGTATGGATGACCACCACGTATCCGATGTAGAGATATAGCACCCTCATGTCCGTATGGGATGTGGGCCTCTCCACATCTCTCTGAAACTCTCAGTGTTACACCTTCTTGAAACTCTCAAGGAGACAAGTGGACTCTATTTTGGTTAACAATTATTATGAATTAATGGACACCAATTAATCAGATTGAACTTTCTCTTTAATGTGTGTTAATTCAGAATTGATCAACAGTATATTTTTGTCATTTAATGATGATTTTACTAAGCTGGTATATTTTAAATATGCCAAAGTTAAGAGAACATCTCAGAATGATCTTGCTCTAAACTGTCTGCTCTGTGCAGAATAACTGTCTTAAAGTTGACTGAACAATCCGTCGTATTTGTTTGAAGTGTTTTTGGAACGAAGGAAAAGTTCCAGACATAATTTGCTTTCTGTCTCCCGTCCTTTCTAAAAACAATGAATCTGTTCTCAAAACAAATTACATGGCTTGTTCACATGCACCTGCATCTTCTGACGTATGTTTTCTATGTATTGTCTACCCTATCATCTGTCACTCAAACTCACTCACTTGCAAAGTCACACCCTCTCTAGGGGTACGACAACCAATCAGCAGGAAGTATGTGACTAAGTCACACCCCCTTCTTAAAGGGACACTTCCTGTTTATTCTTGAAGTGCAAATGGAACCACGAGCTAAACAACAGTGAGTTCTCTGGGAGAATGGAAGATGCACGTCTTCCTCCAAGCTGAGGTACGTCCCGGCCATCAGCCAAAGGCCCACGTCTTCAGCGAGGCTTACAGCACGTCAGCTGTGAGCCATCTGAGTGTCACTGCTCCAAGCTGTGAACACTTTTCCTGGAAGTTATCTTGAAACCAAACCGGAGCTGATAACATTACTCTGGGAGGCTTCTGCAGACCTCACGAGACCGTGGCAAGATGAGATTTGTCGCCTGTAAAACGTAGCAAGGCATGCGCGTCTGGCTTGACTAATTTACTGGAGTCGAGATAAGAAAATCTTCACAAAGGTAAACGTCGTTTCATCACGGTACGGATGTCCAGCCGAAACCAAACAGAGGATGAGCCACTCTGGTTTACATCTCAAGATAAGATTCAACCATTTCCTTTCTTCTTCCTCCTAAACTCCTCCTTATGTTTATTTCTAAATGTAAACTGTAAGTAATGTGCCAACAGAAAAGTTCCTAACTGTCTGTTTGTTTTAATTTGAATTCTTGTAAACGTAGTTATTAAATCAGAGCTAATATCGATACAAATGTTTAATGTACTTTCATGATTATTTCAATAAAAGGTCTATTTTTTACGGTGGCCCTGAGGTGCAAAACACATTAACAAATAAGGCTAAACACTTTAACAAATAGTTCTGAAACAAATTAACAAATTTTGAAACACTTTAACATTTTCTGAAACAAATTAACATTTTCTGAAACACTTTAACAAATTCTGAAACACTTTAACATTTTCTGAAACAAATTAACATTTTCTGAAACAAATTAACATTTTCTGAAACACTTTAACATTTTCTGAAACAAATTAACATTTTCTGAAACAAATTAACATTTTCTGAAACACTTTAACATTTTCTGAAACAAATTAACATTTTCTGAAACAAATTAACATTTTCTGAAACACTTTAACATTTTCTGAAACAAATTAACATTTTCTGAAACAAATTAACATTTTCTGAAACACTTTAACATTTTCTGAAACAAATTAACATTTTCTGAAACAAATTAACATTTTCTGAAACACTTTAACATTCTGAAACAAATTAACATTTTCTGAAACAAATTAACATTTTCTGAAACAAATTAACATTTTCTGAAACACTTTAGCAAACGAGAGAATCACACGGAAAGGGAATGTCCTAACGAGGCTGACCCGGAAGTGATGACCCGGAAGCGGTCATTTTGACCCAAGATGGACGACAGTCGAGTCACGTTTTGCCCGTTCTGTGGGACACCTATAAGTTTATTAAGCTGTTTTGTTTTTTGTGCGGTCGATCCTTGGAGTTTTTAAATGGCACAGAGCAGACTACGGTGGCCCTGAGGTGCAAAACACATTAACAAATAAGGCTAAACACTTTAACAAATAGTTCAGAAACAAATTAACAAATTCTGAAACACTTTAACATTTTCTGAAAATGTTAATTTGTTTCAGAAAATGTTAATTTGTTTCAGAAAATGTTAAAGTGTTTCAGAAAATGTTAATTTGTTTCAGAAAATGTTAATTTGTTTCAGAAAATGTTAAAGTGTTTCAGAAAATGTTAATTTGTTTCAGAAAATGTTAATTTGTTTCAGAAAATGTTAAAGTGTTTCAGAAAATGTTAATTTGTTTCAGAAAATGTTAAAGTGTTTCAGAATTTGTTAAAGTGTTTCAGAAAATGTTAATTTGTTTCAGAAAATGTTAAAGTGTTTCAGAATTTGTTAATTTGTTTCAGAACTATTTGTTAAAGTGTTTAACCTTATTTGTTAATGTGTTTTGCACCTCAGGGCCACCGTAATTTTTTGGTAGACCAACATAAGTTGAAGTCTTGTGAAATTACATTTCTGGCTAATCACATCACCGATTTATTGATTTAATCTGAAAAAGTTGAGACCCCGTGAAACTGATGGTAGATTTGTGTAGATAAAATCTGCTCGGATCTTTCATCCAAACTATAGGTAAGTCAGTAAACTGACCTCGTAAGTGTTTAATTACACTAACGGCCTATAGGTTTATTACATATTGGTGGCCCGTACGGTCTGCTGAAAGATTAAATTGATTAAGTTGTTTTGTGTAGCTAATTGTCACGGTGTTGTGACAGTTTTGAGTTTTGGCTGGTTAGTGTCTCAGAGATTGCTAATCGTGGCATTGTCTGGTGCATTTCCCGTTAGAATTATCTTTTCTTTCACTTTTGAACGTATGTTTTGAAGCTGCGGATGAATGAATGTTGTGGTTGGGAGATGTTTCATTACGTGTCGCGAGGCTGCATGCATTTTTCATTGTTGTGACCGCCGTGTCACCTCTGCTTCATTTTATTACATCTGCGGGTTGCTGTTGAAAGTCTGTTTCACGCATTTGCTGCTCCATATTACCTAATCTGTTACAATGTATTTGCCGAGGTTCGGGTGAAACCCACTCCGCTTTTGGACCGGACGTTCCTACCTCCGGTTCCGAGTGACGTAAAGTCCGTTGTTGTACACAGTTAGCGTGCTGCCTTCTCTGGAAGGCGTGGAGGTAGCCTGGATGTGATTGGGCTCGTTAACTGTATTTCTGTGGTGTATTCTACGTTTATTTTGTGAAAGAGTGTCCAGAACTCTTTGGATCGAGCTAACGTTAGCATTACCGAGAGACAAAATGGCTGCTTAAAGCGCTGTGATTGGTCCATTGTGTGTCGTGTTCAAAAAAGTTGGTTCTGTAGACTCTGGTTGTCAGATTCATTTTTGCACACATTTCTGACAGTTTATCTGTGTTGTTCGTTCTATGCACGTGATATCGTCGAAGACTGGCTTAACCGCGGTGTTTTGCGATATTTATGACTGTTTTAGGACGTTGAAAAGTCCGTTCCACGCTCTTGTTCGACCGACCGCAGGTCCGTGAACATACCGCTCGAACGGCACGTCACACGTGAGTGACGTCAGGTTTCGGAGACTGCATTTCCCATGAACACTTGGGTTTTTGAACTACGGTTCTGTCTTCACTGTGATTGGTCGATTACGCTGTAAGTGTTGACGCTTGCGGGGTGGAGGAGCCCACTCCTCGTCGATTTTCACTTCAGTAAACCTGCTCTTACAGGCTTCACGCTTGTTTGTCCATTACTGTCATTGAAAAGACTGTTTAAACGCGGTGTTTTTGAGACTTTAGTGAATGTGAGCGTCAGTTGTTCTAAGACTACCGATCGCCATGTGACCAGGTCACGTGACACCGGGAGCTGCGACTGCTGTATGGACCGACCTTATTTCTTTTACACGCAGTTTAAAATGTTTCACAGTTCAACCGATTTTACTCACGTAATGTCGTTTATGTGATCCTGGGGTTCGAGAGTTTTTGTCACGTCAGGGCTCTTGGTCTGTCTGATTGATGTTTTTGATCCGTTGTTAGACGTCTGAATGTTTAGCAGCTCAGGCTGCGCTCACATGCGACAACAGCGCCTCTATAGCGGTCAGATAGAGAATTTGCAGTCGCTGTGATAAATTTATCCAGCGCGGCAGCCCCATCTGCTGGTTACTAGAGAAGACGCAGTTTTCCTGTAACATTTGTGCATGTTTGAAAGTTCCTGTTTTAAACGGGAAATAATTTGAAACTTTGTACTCACAGCACCCTTTATTTTGGTTTTCGCAGAGAATCAAATGTTGAGAGCAGAACAGTTACACATAATTCAGACAGACATGTCTGCTTTTTGATAAAACTTGACACTTTTATCATAGATTCTGTGCATAATAAGCTGTCTGTCCCTGTTTATTTTAAACTGCAAGTTTAAAATAACACATGAGGCATCTTTTGTCTTGATTTTCACAAAAATCACACAAAGACAGCTTCCTTTAATTTGATTTTCGCAGAAAATCAAATGTTTATGGCGGAACAGTTACACAGAATTCAGACAGACATGTCTGCTTTTTGATAAAACTTGACACTTTTATCATAGATTCTGTGCAAAATAGGCTGTCTGTCCCTGTTTATTTTAAACTGCAAGTTTAAAATAACACACATGAGGCACCTTTTGTCTTGATTTTCACAAAAATCATACAATAACAGCCGATTTTTTTTTTTTGACCTTGTTACAGGTCGACATATTAATAAAAATCACTGATTTTTATTTCATTTAACATCTTGGATGTTTTCTGAGCAGCTCATGCACTTTGCATGTTTGCACGCTGCGAAATAAGACCCACTTTACTCAATTTTCACAGAAAATCAGTACAAAGATGGACGTTCAAACTGGCGCGTCACCTGATGGGGCCTCCTCTCCTGTGTATCCTAGATGGATGAATGGGGGCCTTGGGATTCCTGCCCGTGCTTATCGCAAAATGGGAGAATCTGCTTCATCGTATGCTAATTACTTGGCTGCATGGAAAGTCCATCAGGATACGTGGGAAAGTCCCCTGTCGTTCTACGACAGGCTCCTCTCGGCCTACTCCGGGGGCAAAATTGTCCCTGGCTTAGAGGAAGATGAGGAGTTTAAACGTCTTTTCACTACGCATCTCATGCCTTTCCAAATGAAATGTGTTCGCTTAACGTTTGATTACGAAAAGGACAGCATGGAAGAGATAAAAGATTATGCTGCGTGGGTTTTCGAGACAAGGATACAACCCAGGATTCCATCAGAGGTTTGTCCAGGTCAAAAGGTCACATCCCACTCGCAGACATTAGAAGAGGTTTCCTCTCCTATAGAGTGCGAGAGTAAACAGGTTTTTCATGATAACGAACAACTGTATGTTTCCAACTGTAAGAGTGACTCAGATCGGTTCACAGGGATTTCTGCTCCCTCTGCACCTTAGGTTGAAAACCCTGGGATGGGCAAAGAACCACAAAAGGCAGGTGTTCGCTCTCTAGATGAACCCAGTTGGTTCGGATCGAACCAAAAGAGTTCTCTCATGGGTCTCACAGTGGGTGAAATTCGAAGGCGGTTGCATGGGCACCGTGAACCATTAAACTATGGTCGGTCCTGACATGTACCCCCGGGAAGCATCCCTCCTGCCCCTGCACTTCGAGCTGCACAGTTCGAGACGTGCAAAGAGTCACACATGCTCCAGATTAAGGAAACAACGCCTCCGCGTGTGGACGTGACTGAGGTTGGAAGTTGTTTGTCACATGATTTGATTGTTACAGTGGTTGACGAAGCTGGCACAACGTGTGGCGTTGTCCTTTATGATAACACAAACAACGTTGTTCAACCTGACGAGGCGACGCGCAACACTGCCTTTTGCAACAACTCGATGCACACAGTTGACAGCAACAGCGTCAACATTGACAAAAACGCTGACAGCGAACACGTTACTGATGAGCAACATCCTGAAGGTCATGAGGTAGACAGCCATCATGATGCTGACAGTGACGAAGGTTACACCGACAGAGTTACACGTACACAGAAGCGTGTGGAAAAACCTGAACGGTTTCTGTGTAACTTTATAAAAAGGGGGATAGCTAAGAGAGCTTACCTGCCACTCACATTGGAAGGGGTCCTCGCGCAAGAAGCACTCCTGGTTTGCGGCTCAGACGTGTCTATCATGTCAGCCGAACTGTTTGAGGAGCTAAGGACCGCCGCTAACGATGTTGACAGGCAAATACCCTTTGTGAAATACACTTATGGTGAGCAACAGGGCCTCGCAAAGACGAGAACAACCCTAATAGCCATGGTTCACATGCAGATTGGCGAAATGTCACTATACCACCCGGTGTATGTGTCTGAACGTGACTCACTCCAGACTCCATTTTTGGTTGGCCAAGATTTTATAAATCGCTTTGAAGCGATTATAAATTATGGCAATCAGACAATGTGGGCCACAGTGAGCAGTCCACTGCCATTCGAGGTGCCTCCACGAGGTCAGGACACTGACTATCTAACAGCAGGTACCGTTGAGGTCAAAAAGGATTCCCCAACCGAGACCACAAGCCTGGTAAGTGAACCTCCAGAAACAAGTGAGTCAGAGGAGACTCAACAGGTGGACCAGACTCTGGCCCAGCACGAGAACCTCCTCTACGAGCTGACACCTTCAGCACTCACTGAACACTGCCTAACACAGGTAGCAGAAGGTGTGGAGATCCAAGGGTCCCATACCGATGACGCTGTACTGTCCTATGGGACAGGTAATTCGGCATACAGCCAGGATTGCAGTGAAGTCTTGGTTCAAGGACATCTGAGTCCAGTTAAATGTACAGTAGTTATCTAAAAAAGCTAAGTCTGGTCCTCTGGACATTCAAAAAAACATCTGAGTCCACAAAGTGACAGTCTGCAACATGCTGACAGTCACTTGGACTCCATTGTTACGGATTTAGAGGACCCCTCCTCAAACAAAAGGGGGGCAAACTCACGTTATCTACCACGGGTAGTGAACGGTGTGGAGGTTCAAGGGTCACACACCGAGAACGCTGTACTGTCCTCTGGGACAGGTAATTCAGTCATCAGCCAAGCTTGTTTCTTTTTTTGTTCGTGACGTGAGGTGCCAGAAGAAGGACGTGGGCTCCAGACCGAGGAAGCTGCCTGAGAGGACCTCGCCAGCAACTGAAGGCCTTATTTAGTTTAATAAAGTTTTTGTTTAAACCCTTTTTCTTGTGTCCTGCATCCACTAAATATGTTTCTGATCCACGGGTCGTAACATATTTATTGGGGGCTCGTATAAAATGTATTTTATATTTAACTAGAAGTTTTTAGTTAACCTTACTGCTGACACTAGCGTATCACGTGATGTGTTTCACTCATGTGTTTCATAACATCAACATTTCAGTTAAATGTACAGTAGTTATCTAAAAAAGCTAAGTCTGGTCCTCTGGACATTCAAAAAAACAAAGTGGCCATTCCATATGTTGCAGGAGTTTCAGAGATATTGAGACGTTTATTTTCTAAACACAACATCCCAGTGGCTTTTAAACTCCCAAAATACATTACGGCAAAGACTGGTTCATCCCAAAGATCCGGTCCCCCGGCAAAAACAGAGTAATATTGTGTATGCTGTTCAGTGTCAGGAGGGCTGTGATCAGTCTTATATCGGGGAAACTAAACAGCCACTGGCCAAAAGGATGGCTCAGCACAGAAGATCAACATCATCAGGTCAGGACTCTGCGGTCTACACTCATCTCAAGGCCAGTGGTCACTCTTTCAGGGATGAAGATGTTCACATCCTTGATAGAGAGGAACGATGGTTTGAGAGAGGAGTAAAGGATGCCATCTTTGTGAAAAGAAACCACCCATCATTAAGGAGTGAGTTGAATTGTCTCCCTCCTCCCTAGCAGGCTCCATTCACATAAAGGGAGCTAGCTCCCTTTATGTGAAAGGGAAACAATTAAACTTACTCCTTCATCTTTAAAAACGGGTTAGGATAGGCTAAGTGCTTGGTAACTGTACAGTACTGTACAACTATTTATTTATAATAAAAACAAATAAAAAAATATACAGTATACTGTATATATATTTTTATTTTTATTTTTAATTTTTATAATAAATAAACACATGTACAGTACTGTACAGTTACCATGCACTTAGCCTATCCTAACATAGTTAAGGAGTGAGTTGAATTGTCTCCCTCCTTCCTAGCAGGCTCCATTCACATAAAGGGAGCTAGCAGTGGGGGGCACCAGCCCGCTAAAGCGCAAATCCACTAAATGCGGACCTAAACAATTTGTTTGCGCTTTAGATGATTTACTAATGTTTATAATTCATAAGCAGATTTGCGCTTTTTCTATTTATAATGCAGTACTGCTAATAACTAAAAACCTTCATAATTAACACTGCAGAAATGATTTAAAGATGTTATGCTGATGAAGACAGACATTTGTGGTCAAATGGAGCAACAGCATGGAAAACTTCAAAATCCGACCATGCTCTTATTTTTAAGTGATTCAAGTGTAGATAGTTTGGTTTCCTGTACTCCGTGCTTTGCTTTCGTCATGTTCCCATAATGCATTGCAACGCTTCAGTTTTCTAGTAAACAGTTTTAAAATTACTTTATCGATGCATTTTTAATGAAAAATCTACAATAAACAAAAGAAAAAGACAAAGAAGCAGCCGAAATAGCAATCCTCAACACATTCAACAACTTTTTAATTTTTAGACCGTGAGCGAAAGGTCTATTTTAGGAAATGACATCCCCAGCGATTCGCGATTATAGGTAGGATGAAGGTGTATAATACCGGGTTCCCACCAAACGCGCCGAAGCAGCCACTTTACATGCAATGTTTTAATCTCAACAAAGACTTTAGGAGCTGCAGTTCGGCTCATAGAAAACCCACTCAAGTAGTAACGAGGCTCACATACAGCTGATTTCATCTGCCCAGTGTACAGAAAACAAAACAAATCAGACCGGGAAGGGAGCCAGACGTTGCTCCCACTGCGCGTGTTTGGTGTGAACAGACATCTGGTGACAACAAATACGGTGCGTTGGGAGCGTTTTGACGCGTTTGGTGGGAACGTGACATAACAGTTCATGCACCGCTAGTTGGCAGTGTAGTGCAAATATTACATAACTTATTGCTGGCTACCAAGTGTTTAATTGAACTTGCGCTATAAAATTAGCTTCTGCTAGTTTTCCGAAGACATAAGCGCTTTTGAAATTGCAGACCTAAATAACTTAATAAGCGCTTTAGAAATTGTGGAACTAATTTATGAACTAGCACTGCCCACCACTGGGAGCTAGCTCCCTTTATGTGAAAGGGAGACAATTAAACTCACTCCTTCAGCTTTAAAAAACTGTGTTAGGATAGGCTAAGTGCTTGGTAACTGTACAGTACTGTACATCTATTTATTTATGAATAAATAAAAAATATTATATATATTTTTTGTATGTGATCCTACTTTCGAATTTTCGACTTACCAACTTTTAAAAAAACTTTAAAAAAAAAACTTTTTTATATTTTTTATTTTTTTACTATGTGATCCTACTTAAGAATTTTTGACATAC
>JBBPBX010043830.1:14923-27740 GCA_038048925.1 Garcialebias charrua
TACACACATAAATATATAAGACGTTATATTTGTAAAGGATTCATTTTCGTTTCCCATAATAAAATTACTTTTGACTACTCCCTTTAGTGTCCAATAGATCATACAGAACAGATTATTTTTTGTGAAGCCAGGTTTAGCAGGGCAGCTGAGAGAGGACGAATTCAGACATCTAGTTTCATGACTTTATCTCAAGTTAACAAGTTTTATGTGAACATTTTATCAGTTCCTAAAGAATGCCATCAAACAATCCAATATTTACTTGTGTATTAAAATAATATCATTTAACTTTAAAAATGGCAATATGAAGAATTTTTCTCCTCAATTTAGTCAACTTGAAACCGTAAATAAGTGGATTCATCATAGGTGGTATGACGAGAATCTCTATGGCAATGAAATTTTGAACAGTTTGAGGTACATTTCTGATACCAAATCTCATATTCATGAGATCAATAAATACAATCACTATAAACATGAGTAAGGAGACTAAATGTGGGATACATGTTTGCATAAACTTGGCCCTGTTTTCTATGGATCCCAGACATGTTTTAGTTAGACACATGTATGTCCAAACAATAAAGACAGCATGAAGTACATAAATTAACATTGTGAGATATGAAACTATGCTGTTAGCATTAACATCAGTTGGAAAACAAGCCAAGGCTACAATGCTCCAGTTCGCACAGAGGATTCTGTTTAGAAATGAGCTGCATAACTTCAGCCTAGATGTTAGAACAATACTTACACTATTAATGCAGACAGGTGTTAACCAAAAAATACACACTAACTTAACAACTCTGTGCTTTGTCATGACAGTGTGGTACTCAAGAGGTCGACATATAGCCAGATACCTGTCGTAGGCCATGAGTGCAAGGATGGACAACTCACAGCAGAGAAAGGAGTACATCACCAGAGCCTGAAAAAGGCAACCTATGTAGGAGATGACATGAACAGGAGATAACAGATCCCACAGAAACTTAGGATAAAAACCTGTAGTCCCATATAGACTGTTCATGCAAAAAGCACACAACATAATGTACATTGGTTCATGGAAAGTATTGTCCAAGATTATCATCACAATAAGAAACATATTTACCAGAATTATTAAGCAGTAACACATTAAAGTAAAAAAGAAAATAGTTGGTCTGTAATTCTTGATTTCATTTATGCCTGAAAGAAAAAACACTGAGATTGTTGAAGTGTTATTCATCGTGATTAAATATCTTCTAATTTTATTTCATTGAAAGCTCTGTTTCAATGACTGATGTTGCTTTTCTTCTTAGTTCAGATAAACCAACACCTTCAGCTGAATCTAGCCAATCAGGGTTCTTTCAAGCGATCTGGTTTTTCAACTGGATGGAAGTTTGCAGCTTTAGAAAATCAGTTGATTCCACAGGGTTAGATGGGCGTGGTGCATTTACAGGAGGACACTGAGAGAAAACACAATTACGTAACAACACAGGAGGATATGAGCACAGAGGTGAGGTTGTTCTGGAGGTCAAGTGCTCCTTCAGGATCCAACAAACTGAAATTTCTACATGGACAGTAAATAGATCAAATTGTAATCAAATTATTTGTTTCCAATAGTAAGAGAGGTTGACGTTTGAGACAATCAAGGCAATCAGTCAAGAGAAAGTTTAAAAGATTAATCATGCGTCGAAGGATCCCAGAAACTACTATTCAGTTCAATTCAGTTTATTTATATATCGCCAAGTCACAACAGAAGTCCTCGCAGGACACTAAACAGAAACATTCATATCTAAAAATAAGTTAACACTATTTATCTGAGGAACTAGATACATGTCAAATATTGCTTTATGAAAAAAACTGATGGTGCAAAAAGAAAGAACATGGTGGTACAAAATGGACAGACGTGTTGCCATTTTGTTAACTTTATCCATCCATCCATCCATCCATCCATCCATCCATCCAGCCAGCCAGCCAGCCAGCCAGCCAGCCAGCCAGCCAGCCAGCCATCCATCCATCCATCCATCCAGCCAGCCAGCCAGCCAGCCACTTCCAAATAGATTCAAAAACGTGTTTAATTTTATGTTATTTCCGCTCCTACTCGCGAGCGTACTACATATTGCATTATCAAAGTCAAAAGTCAAAAAAGTCAAAGTCAACTTTATTGTCAGAACTGCAATATGTACAGGACATACACAGGATTGAAATTGCGTTTCTCTCAGTCCCTCGGTGCAACAGTAACCATTTAAACACTAAAACACTGAAACATTTAATAAACATAAGCATAAAATAGTAAAAGTGTAACACTGTCCTGAGTTTTTGCATAGTAGTATAAAAAGTATAAAAAGTATATCTATAAAATAAACTGAAGGTTCTAGCATTGACATTTGCAAAGAGTGGCAAAGCAGCATATGAGTTAATGTACACAGTATATGTATGAGGTAGTTGATGTTGGTATAGAGGCAAAGTGGCATATGCAGTAAGGCACATAAGGCACATTGGGCATCCTTAAATAAGGCTAGTCAGAGAATACTGTATATGTATCAGCAGTAGTGTAGATATAAAAGTAGTGTAAATGTAAACAGTAGTAATAAATGTAAACAGTAGTAATAAATGTAAACAGTATTAATAAATGTAAACAGTGAATGTAAACAGTAGTATGACTATAGGCAGTAATGTAATACAAACATTAGTGCAAATATGAGAAGTAGTGCAAACTGAATGAGCACATGACCGAGAGTTTAGTGAATAACCCGTTTGATGACACAGAGTCCAGTGTTAAAATCTTTGTGTTGTGTGGTAATGTGTGAGAAAGTTTTTTGTGTTAAGGCAGTTCAAATGGGAGGGGAGGCAGAGCAGGCAGAGTGTTTAGCATCCTGACTGCCTGATGAACAGAGCTGTCTCTCAGTCTGCTGGTTCGAGCCTGGAGACTCCTCAGTCTCCTCCCTGATGGCAGCAGTCTGAAGCAGCTGTGTAGTGGGTGTGTGGGATCACCTGCCATGCAGAGGGCTTTCCGAGTGAGGCGGTTGCTGTGTAAGTCCTGCAGTGAGGGGAAGGAGGTGCCGACGATCTTCTCAGCTGCTCTCACGATGCGCTGGAGGCTCTTGCGGCAGGATGCAGTACATGCACCAAACCACACAGTGATGCAGCTGGTCAGGACACTTTCTATGGCACCTCTGTAGAAGGTGCACATGATGGGGGTTGAAGCTCCAGCCCTTTTCAGCTTGCGGAGAAAGTAGAGACGCTGGTGAGCCTTCTTGGCCAGTGATGCAGTGTTCCTGCTCCAGGACAGGTCCTTCTGAGACGTGCACTCCCAGGAACTTGGTGCTGTCTACTCTCTCCACTGCGGTGCTGTTGATGGTCAGAGGGGCATGTTGGGCATCCCTCTTCCTGAAGTCCACAACAATCTCCTTTGTCTTCTCCACGTTGAGAGTGAGATTGTTGTGTCCGCACCACAAGGCCAGGCGGCTCACCTCGTTCCTGTAGTCCGTCTCATCGTTGTTGCTGATGAGACCTACCACTGTTGTGTCGTCCGCAAACTTGATGAAGTGGTTGGAGCTGTATGATGGTGTGCAGTCGTGTGTTAGCAGGGTGAATAGAAGGGGGCTCAGCACACATCCTTGTGGGGCTCCTGTATTCAATGTGATGGTGCTGGATGTGTTATTCCCGACCCGTACTGCCTGTGGTCTCCCGGTCAGGAAGTCTAGCAGCCAGTTACACATTGAGGTGTTCAGCCCCAGACTGTCCAGTTTAAGGATGAGCTGTTGGGGGATGATGGTGTTGAATGCCGAGCTGAAGTCGATGAACAGCATTCTAACATAAGAGTCCTTCGTGTCCAGATGTGTGAGAGCTGTGTGGAGGGCAGAGGAGATGGCATCGTCGGTTGAGCGATTAGGTCGGTATGCAAATTGGAAGGGATCCAGGGAGGCAGGGAGGACAGATGTGATGCTTTTCATGACTAGCCGTTCAAAGCACTTCATCAGGATGGGGGTGAGTGCTACTGGGCGATAGTCATTGAGGCATGCGGGCGTTGCCTTCTTTGGGACAGGGATGATGGTGGTGGCTTTGAAACAGGTGGGGACGATGGCCTGGCTCAGTGAGATGTTAAAGATGTCCGTGAAGACCGCTGCGAGTTCCCCTGCACAGTCCTTCAGCACACGACCAGGTATGTTGTCAGGACCAGAGGCCTTCCGGGCGTTAATCTTGATGAATGATCGCCTTACGCTGTCTGAGGACAGCGCCAGCACCTGGCCATCAGGAGAGGGGGGGAGTTTATGTGCAGGTGTGCTGTTACTTGCCTCAAACCGAGCAAAGAACTCATTCAGTTCATTCAGCGTAGAGGTTGAGCTGTCACAGGTCTGGGGGGATGGTTTGTAGTTTGTGATGGTCTGTATTCCCTGCCACAGACTGCGTGTATCCTTGCTGTCCTTGAAACGGTGAGCTATTTTCCTAGAATACTGCTTCTTGGCCTTCCTGATGCCCCGGGCCAGGTTCTTTCTGGCTGCCCTCAGGCCCACCTGATCTCCAGCTTTGAAGGCAGCATTCCTGTCTTTCAGGAGTCTGTAAACCTATGTAAACCTATTATGTGCTACTCCCGAACGTACTGCATATTGCATTATGTGCTACTCCCGAGCGTACTGCATATTGCATTACGTGTCTGTTCGGCCGCCGCAGAATTTTGGCCATGTAGGTCACCGTACACGAAGCTAGTTAGCCAGCTCCCTTTATCTGAATGGAGCCTGCTAGCATGGAGCGGGAGGACAGCACGATTCAACTTGCTCCTTCGTCTTTAAAACTAATTTCAGATCCTAGATCCTACAACGTTCTGAGGGAAGACAGAGCTTAACAAGAGCACGGTTGTTTGCAAGAAGTGTCAAAAAAAATTACCAGTGGTGGGCAGATGAACGCTAGATAGCGCTAAAGCGCTAATCCGCTTACAGTGGACCTAAACTTTTTGTCAGCGTTTTTGTGGATTGACTAACTTTTATAATTCATAAGCGGATTTGTGCTATTTTTATTTAAAATGCAGTACCGCTAATAACTAATTATCTATCAGTAAAAACCAATAAACTTATTTACAAGCTCTTATGCTACTTGTTTTACCTTTTTCCCCACCGTAAAGAGCAGAGAGGAGGGGGGAGGGAGCAGAGGGGGGAACAGACTCGGATCTACCATGTAGGCAAATGATGCCGTTGCCTGGGGATCCCATCAGCATGAGGCCTCGGCCCCGCCGTGCCCCGGCCAGTCACCTACATTCCTAACATTGATCCTGCTTGTTAATGTACATTTAACATAAAAATAATTATAGTTACGATGAAAACGATCATTAAATACGCAATAAAAAAAACGGTCGATTTCTTTATCCCCCTACTAAAAATGGACTATTCCATCTTGACATCTTCCGGGTCATAGTTGAACTCAGGGGCTAATTCTGTGGCTAGCTGTTTTTTGCTGGGTACTTGGATAAATCCGCAGAGAACCCCGCTGTTTCAAGCCAAATTAACGCGGCCGGAGGATTCTATTGTGTGTTCTGTGTATACCACGCGACGGTGAGTCGTTATTTTTATGTATTTTAGTTACTTTTCATTAAATCTGTTGACTACCTATAGACGCTAACTCTGTGTCCAGCTGGTTGGTTGTGCTGGGTTACTAATGGATAAATCCGTAGAGAACCCCGCTGTTTCAAGCCAAATTAACGTGGCCGGAGGATTTTATTGTGCGTTTTGTGTCGACCATTCGACGGTGAGTCGTTATTTTTATGTATTTTAGTTACTTTTCATTAAATCTGTTGACTACCTATAGACGCTAACTCTGTGTCCAGCTGGTTGGTTGTGCTGGGTTACTAATGGATAAATCCGTAGAGAACCCCGCTGTTTCAAGCCAAATTAACGTGGCCGGAGGATTTTATTGTGCGTTTTGTGTCGACCATTCGACGGTGAGTCGTTAGTTTTATGTATTTGGGTTACTTTTATGTATAAATGCGGTGGCGACACACCCGTGTATTTGAGATTTAAAAGTGGTTTTAGGGATTAAAAGATCATTCTATTTTTTGTTAATTTCGTGGCCGAATAGAATATATGTACGTAAAGTATTAAATAAATCCTTTGATTTTTGTAATTTCATCCTTTTAGGATCATTTTTGTTACTTTTCAGTTGGCAGTGTAGTGCAAATTTTGCATAACGCTGCCGGCTATATATAAATATATATATATATATATATAAATATATAAATAGCGGATTAGATTAGCTTCCCCTAATTTTCATAAGACATTTGTGCTTTTGAAATTGTGGACCTAAAAAAATTAATAAGCGTTTTAGAAATTGTGGAACAAATTTTTTTAATTAGCGTTGCCCACCACTGAAAATTACGGTACAGTATTTTGGAAATACGATAAAATGCGCGGAAGATGAAAGTGAACGCAGCCGACCAGCAAACTCTACAACAAACTTCCAGCTAATTCTCCAACAGCTGTGAAGATTTCCCTTTCCATCTCCTGCTATATCACAAAGGATTTACGAGCAAACAGCTCAGTGGAAGGCGAGGGGTTTAAGTTTATTTTTAATACGCTGGAAGCAACGTACGTTATTCTTTCACATAGATAAAAATCCACACAGCTCCAGCATGAAACAATATTAACGAGGGAGAAGTTCTGATGCAGCTGCAGCTCAAAGGTAACAGTTTTTTTCTTATATTATACTAAAACTTCTAAAGTTATACAACAAACAATGTAATTTGTCTTTTTAACAGGTTGGAGAGACCAGATGAGACACATCACCTGGGGCCAGTTCTAAATGATACAATTTATTGTTTATAAATTACAGTTCAGAAGAGATTTTGATGCAGGTTTGCACAGGTTTTGAAATTGTGTTAAATATTTACCAAATACTAATCAATATGGTAAAACAACAAAACCTGTAAAGTCTGTATTTTATTTTGAGTTAAAGGTTACTGCACTATGGTAGGCTGAAGTCTGTTTACTTTTGTATTTATATATTTTGAATTATTTGTCTGTGATGGACTGGAGACCTGTCCAGGTATCCCCTGCCTCTCGCACAGTGATGGTTGGACATGGACACCAGTTACCCCTGTGACTCGAAAAAGAAGAAGTGGGTAAAGATGATGGATGGATGAATTATTTGTTCCTAGATTTTTATCTTTATTTTATTGGTTTAGAGAAATCCAGGCAAACTAAGCTAACCCAATACTGGTAATTTAAGTTACAGAATTGTATGCACTCCTGTATTATTTGTTCCTATTTTTGGTATAAATATCAAACGATGCAAAAAATTTGATACAGTAAGGAACCTAAAATTATGGTTTTAAATAAATGTTCCATTTGTTTACATTGTTGTTTAATCTTTTCAGCTTGTCAGTTACATAACTGAAACTAAATTTATGACCATTTCATTAGAAAAATCGGTTCTGAATGGAAAATCATTTCTGAATCAAAAAATTGATTTTGAATCGAATCGTGACTCCAAAAATCAGAATCGAATCGAGTAGTAAGGAGGCCCAGACTTCCCTCTCCCCAACCACTTGGGCCAGCTCCTCCGGGGGAATCCCAAGGTGTTCCCAGGCCAGCCGAGAAACATAGTCCCTCCAGCATGTCCTGGGTCTTCCTCTGGGTCTCCTCCCGGTGGGACATGCCCGGAACACCTCACAAGGGAGGCGTCCAGGAGGCATCCTAACTAGGGTTGGGCATCGAGAATCCTTCGGAACCGGGACTAACTGTCCGGTTTTCCCGGAATCGTTCGAAATATTAATTTGCGATTCCTATGTTCGATGCTTAGTTAGCCGACCGGAAGTAGCCGCTGCCGAAAACCAACGAAGAAGAATCCACCGGAAGTGTGCATCTGCGATCGAAAGCGTACTAATTTAATAAAATGACCAGTCAGGTCAGTGCAGCACTTGCAATAATTTTCTATCATGCAAAGGAGGGTGGAGAAGTAAAATAGTGTCCCGTCTTTGACGCGCTCCACCGGATTATTTTCGCTTCGTATCCGACCGGAAGTACAGAGTGGTCCGTCTGCAAAACGCTCCGCCGAACTTTTCGCTAATCGCTACCTCTTCGGCTCCATCAGGTAAATATATAAACTACATTTCATACCAACATTAAGGCAGCTAACAAGTTATACTCCGCTTAAAGCGGTAAGTCAGCTCAAATACAAACACGATGCTAACGTTAGCTCGTATTTTTTCTTCTTAGACAAACGACCTGAAATGGCTTCACAGTGTTCACCAGTGACTGTCCAAGGTAAAAACGTCAGTGTAACTGAATGAAGAGTGCCACAGAACTGTTACAGCATATGTTGTGAAAAGGTTGCATCCCTTTTCAGATGTGGATTCAACCATGGATTGCACTTACATTGCACTCAAATCCAACACTTATTAACATTCTTAATCCATTTAAAGTTCTCTGTGTCTTTTAAAATGTCTTAATGTCTCTAGTTTTCAGTATTATATAATTTCTGTTTATATTCTCTTTCATTCCATTATGAGTGAATGTCACAGTTTGAAGAATTATTGATAGCGAATTAGGCAATAACAACAGAGCTAATAATTGTACACATTCTCAGTCTTAAAAATGATTTAATAATCTCTTTTTACTGATAATACTGATAAACCTGTTGTTTGTTTAGGAACTTCCTGCAGTCTGTCCAGAAAGTCTCCACTGGAGGAGCTTTTTGCTGAGGAAGAGGCACAACATAATGTCACAGCTCCATGTCCATGAAGAAACAAATGGAGAGAGGGCTGCAGATACCAGGACATCCCACCAGCCGTTCTGTCTGAGGATCCTGCTGCTGGTGGTGGAACCAGGTTAGCCCATCAGTGGGAGCTCAGTAACATGACTGCAGCATCAGACACTGGACAATATTATATGTATAATAATAATATATGTTGGTGAGTCCTCCATGTTGGCTCTAATCTGCCCTGTGAGAAATTCATAGTAAATGTAACAAAAAGGAAAAAGTTCATAGCATTAAATTCAAACAGAAGTTCAAATTATTTCATCCTGAAATAACTCTGGCTAACTACTGTAGCTTTTTTATAACATGGAGTTAAACTCAAAGTAGTCTCCTCAGATAAATAGTGTTACCATTATTTTTATATTAAAGTTTCTGTTAACTTATTATTTTTATATTTGATTGTTTCTGTTCAGTGCCCTGAGACAACTTCTGTTGTGACTTGGAGCTATACAGTATAAATAAACTGAACTGAATTGACATGTCTTTTTTTAACCCCGCCTACAAAAAGAATCGGAATCGAGAATCGAAAAGAATCGGAATCGAAACGAAGAATCGGAATCGGAACCGGAATCGCTCAAATTCAAACGATGCCCAGCCCTAATCCTAACCAGAGTCCCTCCGGATGACTGAGCTTCTCACCCTATCTCTAAGGGAGAGTCCAGACACCCTGCGGAGAAAACTCATTTCAGCCGCTTGTATCCGAGATCTCGTTCTTTCGGTCACAACCCAAAGCTCATGACCATAGATGAGGGTGGGAACGTAGCTCAATCAGTAAATTGAGAGCTTTGCCTTTTGACTCAGCTCTCTCTTCACCACGACAGACCGGTACAGCGCCTGCTTCACTGCCGACGCTGCACCTATCCACCTATTGATCTCACGCTCCAGTTTTCCCTCATTCGTGAACAAGAACCCAAGATACTTAAACTCCTCCACTTGGGGCAAGACATCCTCCCCGACCCGGAGAGGGCACTCTACCCTTTTCCGGCTCAAGACCATGGCCTCGGATTTGGAGGAACTGATCCTCATCCTGGCCGCGTCACACTCGGCTTCAAACCACTCCAGTGAAAGCTGTAGATCACGACCTGCTGAAGCCAATAGGACCACATCATCTGCAAAAAACAGAGAAGTGATTCTAAGGCCACCAAAATTGATCCCCTCAACACCTTGGCTGCACCTAGAAATTCTGTCCATAAAAGTTATGAACAGAATCGGTGACAAAGGGCAACCAGTTTCTCTGCTCTCAATGAGGCATGTCCTGCTGGACATAAATATCTCCAGAGAGCACGGAGTTTAGGTCGTGGCGGTGGTCTAGCCGTCATTTTTAAAGATCATCTAGACCTTTTACTTGTGACTCTGTCTGAGTTGTTCTTCTTTGAGTGTTTTGCTTTCTCCTCCAAAACACAGACTCAATGAAAATGCTCCTCATTTATAGGCCTCCTAAATCTCATCCTTCCTTTTTTGCTGAAATGCCAGAGACTCTGTCAATGTACTGTTCCACAACCACTAACTTACTCATACTCGGGAATCTCAACATTCATGTTGATATACCTACTAATATTCTAGCTGCTGAATTCCTTCAACTTTTGGACTGTATGGACTTGGAACCACATGTCAAGCTTCCAACACATTCTCGTGGTCACACCCTGGACTTAGTCATTACAAACTCTCTAAATGTGCATCACCTCTCTGCATATGACATGGGTGTATCCAATCACAAAGTAATCTATATGGAACTTCCTTTCCTGAACAGTACCATCAAATGTAAGCGACAGATTTCTTTAGATATCTGAAAAATATTAGCCATGAACTTCTAGCAGCTGATCTTAAGGACCTCGTTCCTGTCTCCATTCCAGCTTCTCTCAATGCAGTGAACTTCTACAACATCAGTCTCTCCAGCATCTTAGACCAACATGCTCCTCTCAGAGAGAGGACAGTTGCCTTTTCACGCTCAGCTCCCTGGTTTACCCCAGAGCTGAGGAAAATTAAGATAGCTGGTCGAGTGCTTGAGAGACGCTTCTTGGCTTCTGGTCTGCTAGTTCACAAGCTAGCTTATATGGAGCCTCGTAAGATGTATGCTAGGTCCCTCAAAAACTCTCGAACTTTATTCTACTCATCTATAATTTTTAATAACCCTGGTAACTCCAAACTACTTTTTCAACCATCACTCACCTCCTTCAGCCACGAACAACGTCACTCGATGACTCCACTAATGATCTTTGTAATAAATGTATCTCCTTTTTCCAAAACAAGATCCAAAAAATCATATCAGCCATCACCTCTTCACCCCCTGCCCTTTCTACGGCTGCAAATGTACAGCTTAGGAACCCTCCCCCCTTCAGCTTTTTCCCAGAGGTCTATATGAAGGAAGTTGAAGCCACTGTCAGGGCCATGAAACCCTACACATGTGCTCTTGACCCCTTCCCAACAGCCCTAGTCAAGGCTAATATTTCCTCTCTCAGTACTCTTATCACCACCATAGTTAATCAATCTCTCCAATCTGGTCATATTTCCCCTGTCTTGAAGTCAACTATAATTAAACCCCTTCTTGAAAAACCTACCCTAGGTGACGGGCGGTCGGGTGTTGTCTTGGACTATGGGGGGGTTCGGGGCCTGGGGGATTTCCGTGGACGGGGCTGGCATTACGTTCCCCCTGGGGCTGCTTGGGCCCGGGTGTCCTGTCCTGTCGGCGGGGTCCTGTCCTGTCCTGGTTGGGCAGAATCTTGGATGTCAGCTACTCTCCACCCCAGAATGAATGGGGTTACCTCCTGGGTTTGGATGTGGGCTGCCCCATGTAGGAGGTAGGTACATGTCTTGGACCTAGGGGGTATAGAGTGTGTATCGGGATTATGAATGGAACATGTCGTTATTGTTTGTCTTTCTGTGAGTGAGGGTGAGGATGAGGGTGGGTCTGAATGAGTATGTCTGTGTATGAATGTTTGTCGGGCTGGGACTTGGGCTGCCCCCTCTCTGATACATCTGAGGCTATTCAGTGTTGCGCTCCTGCCGCGTGGCCACCTGGTGGGTGTTCCTTTGCCTGCGTGCGTGCTTGGAGCCCTCACTCTCTGGGGTTGGGCGCTTGGGCGTGTGTCGGTCCGGCCTGGTGGCTGCCTGGTGGGGCTCGGGTCTCCTGGTCCTGTCGGGTCTGGGCCTGAGGGGTGGGCGTCCCCGGTGCCCGGGCCTCGGTGACCGGCCCTGGGGCTACGTTGGTGCAACGGGCTCCGGCGGGGGCCTGTACATTTGTCGCTGTTGACCCTGGGGGGTCATTGTGTGTAGTCACTGGTGGGGCTTCTCTTGTTCTCCCCTTTGGTCGGATCTAGGGAGTTGGTGAGTGGCTCGTTCTGTTCGGGTGACCCTGGGGACTCTGGGCTCGGGGTCCTGCTTGGGGTCTTGGGCTCTGGTTGCCCCTTTGCCTGCCTCGGGCCTTGGGGGGACAGATCTCTGATTCCTCACGATTACTATGAATGTTCTATTGGAGGAAACTTTTTCACTTATGCATGCTCACAACCACACGCAAATGGATGCAGGGATGTATATGTAGATATATGCAGATATGTAGATGGGTATATATGAATGTATATGTATGTATACTGTATATATATTTGTAGGTATGGTATGTATATTTATGGAAATCTACTGCAAGGTCATAAATGTTATTAGTCTTTATGCATGTGTTGCTGTGTTCTGTCATGTACTTTGCAGGATTGCAGACGGAAGTTGGGTGTGTTTGCCTTGTGCTTTTTTGTGGATAATTGTTGTGTTTCTTTTGTTTTACTTTCTGTCTTTCCTTTTCTTTCTCTCTATTATAAAAAAAATAAATAAAATTCATATCGGAGTGAGAGGATGGCTGTAAGGTGAGAAGGGAGGCCATCTATAAGGGGGAAAAAAAAAAAAAGAAGAAAAACCCTCGATCCTCATGACCTGGCAAATTACAGACCCATTTCCAACCTTCCCTTCCTCGCTAAAGTTTTGGAGAAATTAGTCTCAGTTCATCTCCAAGAACATCAGGTTTTCGAACAGCACATAGCACTGAAACAGCTCTTGTCCGGGTCACAAATGACCTGTTGGTCACTGCAGACTGTGGTTTCTCCTCTCTCTTTATTCTTCT
>JBBPBX010043831.1:0-27740 GCA_038048925.1 Garcialebias charrua
TGCGGAGGATCGGCGCTGCAACAACGGTTTTAGGCTTGTACTGAATAAATTATCTGATAACTGCAGTGTGGGCGGTGAGTGCGAGGCAGAACAAGGGCCACTCACAGACTGGAAAGGCAGTCATGCTCACTGACTCAGGCCTCTTATGCAGCCTGTGGTCATATTACTCAGCATGGGGGGTCAAAGGTCAAAGCCAATGAGCCATCAGATACAGAAGACGCTGTGTTCTGACTGAGCAGCTGCTCACAGTTCTTCTGTGTGAAACATCACCTCTCTGTGTCGAGACGTTTCCACGTCGACACACACACACACCGGAGAGTGTGCCCAGAGAGGAATGTGCACCGTTATCTGCAGATAAAGATCATGTTTAGTTGGAGGAAGTTTGATTTAGCACTGTTTGTTTCAGACTCTCCTGCCAGATTTTAACTCCACATTATCTACAATCCCGTAATTTTTATTTGGCTGACAGAGCTAAAAGTCTAGCATTCCTTCAAGGCCTGCTGATTTTCATGGCAGACAACGTTGCACCCACTTTGGTCAAAAGTTGAAAATTGTGTTACGCACAATAGCATGCGAGGTCTCACAAAATGGACAAGCACTCAGTGTATGTGTGGCTTATCACGCTCAGCTACCGCCACAACAAATTAGCTGAGGTATTGCGTTATTGTTTGAAGTACAGCATTTTTTGTGTTGGCTAAGATCAGTAGGCTGTGGCAGCCATCTTGAATTGGATTGACTCCAAAAGAGATTTATCTAATGCAAATGTTTCATAAAATTCATTTCAACCAGTGGCGGCTGGTGATTTTTTTTATGGGGGGGCGCCATAAACTGTTAAATTTTTAGCATGCATAATTATGTTTGTATACTGTAAAGTAAGTTTGTTCATGTTTTTATTTGTATATATCAGGTGTATCCATTTGTATAAAACTATCATTAATAAAACATGGTTCATCTTCACCTTGTTTGAGGCATCAGTGTGAAAAGAGAATGGGAATGTTCTGCAGTCAATTTTTGGACAACTTCTATCACATTCTGTTATAATTATTTTAGTAATACAAGTTCATAATATAAATAGAATTGTGAGGGTCCAGACTTAAATAAGGACAAAGGTGTTCAAAAATCCACCAAATAATTCAATTTAATAGTTCCAATAGTTCATCTATGGTCATGAGCTTTGGGGTGACCGAAAGAACAAGATCTCGGATACAAGTGGCTGAAATGAGTTTTCTCCGCAGGGTGTCTGGACTCTCCCTTAGAGATAGGATGAGAAGCTCAGTCATCCGGGAGGGACTCGGAGTAGAGCCGCTGCTTCTCCACATCGAGAGGAGCCAGTTGAGGTGGCTCGGGCATCTGGTTAGGATGCCTCCTGGACGCCTCCCTGGTGAGGTGTTCCGGGCATGTCCCACCGGGAGGAGACCCAGAGGAAGACCCAGGACACGCTGGAGGGACTATGTTTCTCGGCTGGCCTGGGAACGCCTTGGGATTCCCCCAGAGGAGCTGCTCCAAGTGGCTGGGGAGAGGGAAGTCTGGGCCTCCCTACTTAGGCTGCTACCCCCGCGACCCGACCCCGGATAAGCGGAAGAAAATGGATGGATGGATGGATGGATGGATGGAGTTCCAAAAATAAACTAACAAATAATTAAATTTCAATGAAAAATAAATCAAAAGATAATAACAAATTTGGGCCCAACTTAAACAGGTCAACTGAAGTCTAACAAGGAGGAATGATTCCAGATTAGATTTTAAATAACTGATTTATGGGGAAGAAAAATGATCTATTTTACTGTGATTATGTTATTTCAACAACCTAGTAAACAAAACAACTTGATATTATATATGAATGTTATAATATAATGTGATACGATAAATAAGACTGACTTAGTATTAAGTATTAGAGTACATAAGTACATAAGTATTAGACATATGATTATTTTATTATTAACCTTGTGGTGCCCAGCCCACTAAACACAGGGATAACAGTTATATTTGTGCTTTGTATCTGTAGAACAAGAGAGTTTGCAGGCTGTCATAACACTGACCGTCATTATTTAACATGAGCATTATTGAGCATGCATCAGGGTACTTCCATGGCACATTTTTATCTGTATAAATACTTAATAATTCAATGTTAATAGGAGCTAGTTACTTGCAAAGGGCTTTGGTTTCATTCTCCAGATCAATACAGAGTTAAGAAATAGTATAACACCACCAGTGACATTTATTTAGTATATAAAATTATTAATATTTGATAATTTTTTATAAGCAAATTTTAAATGTAGCCTTCAGAGTCAATAACCAGGTGACTAGCGCTAGCATGCTAACAAACAAACAAAGAAAAAATCAAACTCATCACTTCCCATTTGCAGTCAGCTGAAGGCTTTTTTCACAGAGCTTTCTAATATCTGAGACATATCAGTCAGAAATGCAAAGATATATTAAATAAAGGGCTTTAAATTAGTTAAAACGTACCTGAGCAAGCCTGCTTCAGTCACAGCACGTCTCTGTAATCCCAGGGGAAATTTTATTTTTATTTTAAATAAACAAAAGACCGGAAACACGCTGCCGAAACGCAGCGTTCACGTTAGACGAGTCCAGGCACTAGGGCGGCGAAAACTGTGCCCTGAACACTCCAATAGTTTTGTAAATATGGGACATAACTGCGCATGTGCAACTGATAACGAGATTCAATGGTTTAGCTGCCGGCGCCCAGAGAAAACCGGAAGTACGTCACAATCAGAAAACGTTTTTTGAAACAAACAATATAACTCATCATTACTCATAAAATATTTACCCTACACAACTAAAAACATATATGCATATATTTCGAAATATTTTTATTTTATTATTTCATTTTTATTTAAAAAATTAAGTCTTCAAATGGTGGAGCACTGCTCCGCCCTGCCGCCCTCTAGTGGTGAGCCGCCGCTGATTTCAACCCTTACTTATAAAGTTTAGTTCCCATTGAACCTCTAGGACTCATTTACAAGAGAGACCTGTTACATGCAGACATACAAAGTAGATGAGGAAAAGAGAACACGAGGGGGTGGAGGAGATTTAAAAAAAGTTATATCTCACACCATGTCTTGGCCGGGGCACAGTGTGAAAGTTGCAACAAAAGACCTCGCAACACAAACATACAATGACATCATAATACATGTACGCATGAGGAGGTCAACAAAGGCCGTGAGTTGTCCGTGGACACTGCAGAAAGTTCCATAGTCCTGATGAGATGGTACAGTGTCTATCAGCGGCTCAGTTCTGACAAGGCCTACAGAAGTCCTTGGGGGAGGGGGGAGGAGAAGGAGGGGAGGAGCAGCAGAGTGTCATTATTCACATAACCTCCAGAAGAAATTTGAGCTGGCTGGCCTATTCAAGGCCAAACGGGGAAATGGTAAATGGAGCTTACTTATATAGCGCTTTCCAGCCCCCTTTGAGGGACCCCAAAGCGCTTCACAGTACCAACCATCCACCCATTCATACACACATTCATACACCGGTAGCAGTAGACTGCCATACAAGGCGCTGCCTGACCTACCGGAAGCAACTCGAGGTTAAGTGTCTTGCCCAGGGACACAACGAATGCCGTAACCGGGGATCGAACCCGAGACCTTCTGGTCCTGAGCCGGCTGCCCTGCCTCTACACCATCTTGGCTCCAAGGGGAAGACAGATTTGATAATTGTTTTGGGACAGGTAGACTCTGCTTGATTTTTTTATATCTGCCTTAGAGCTGTCATTTCTAACCCGAACCCGGAGCCCGGCCCGACCCGGCCCGGATTAGGGCCGGGCTGGGCCATAATAATGTGCGGGCCAGGCCACAGTTGGGCTTTTTATTGCGTCAGCAGACGCACGCGGCTGACGATCCAATTATATGGCAACATGGCTTGTCATACTTTCACCTGCTGCATGTGGCCATTTGACCGTGCGCGGACTGGCCTTGAAAGAGGTTTTTTAAAAAGTTCAAAGTAAAGAAAGACATTCAAACAAATGAGACATCTTTGTTCTTTCCTTTAGGAGGTGGTGGTGTAATTTTAAAAAGATCCAGCTGCGCTCAGCGGACGCGCAGCCGATGACCCAAACAAATGAGATCCCAAAATATCTGACATGTCAGAGCAGGGACCATGTCTGAATAATGCAGAATGCAGGCAGAAGCAGGGATTTAATGTGCTTTGATGGCTATGAAAGGACAAGCATCCCATCAGCTCCGATCTTCTGCCCACTTAGCTGTCCACCGACCGTTAATAACTACCGGTATGTAAGCAGTCAAAGATTAATTAAAAAAATGTCAGTGTTTTCTTAGGGTTCAGACCTTTAATTACTGCTAATTCGTCTGATCAGGTGGGGTTCGGAAATAATGAGTATACGGACTGGAGCTGGGTCTGGTCTGATTTTTTTGGGACTGAAAGCAACTCTAGTTTGCCTTCAAAAAGTTGTGCTGGTACTTCACAATAGTGAATCCGAACAGCCAAATTTTGTGGTCATTCCGCCAGGCCGTGCTTGTAGTCTTCCCCAAGGTTGAATCCTTCACGTCAGTGAGTTTCAGAAGCTGCAAGTTGTCTATGACTCTCAGAAATCACATCCAGCTTACGGTTTAGCTCACAAACCATCTGCGTCTGGGCACTCGAAGCACTTCACATTCCTTTACACATGGCAGGCAGCTTCAAAATTGCCAGATCTGCTGCCGACGTTTCCCGAATTTGTCAATAAGCCAGAAACCTGCCATTCCAAAAAGCAGAAATCCCACTATCATAAATCCAATTATGGATGCACCTTCTACATCCTCAACGGACAATACGGACAGACACACAATTTTCCACTGGCCCCAGGAATCCATGGTGTTTCTTGAAGCGAATGTCCCTTCAGGGCATGAGGGCTCTCCTTCCCACTGTCTTCTCGTCAAGAAAATTTGATCAATTGTGTTGAGAGACCAGCTGACCAGATCCATGATTAACAATTCAGAGGATATGTAGAAAGAGGCTCTGAAAAAGACTCATAGGACAAGAGAGCAAAAAGCAGGAGGGAGGCAAGAGCGGGTGAAGTGACCGTCTTCATCAAGAGCAACCAGGAAGCAGGAAGAAAATACATGAATAGGGTTGTGGGATATTTTGCTAACAGACAAACAGAATCCATCCATCCATCCATCCATCCATCTTCTTCCGCTTATCCGGGGTCGGGTCGCGGGGGTAGCAGCCTAAGTAGGGAGGCCCAGACTTCCCTCTCCCCAGCCACTTGGAGCAGCTCCTCCGGGGGAATCCCAAGGCGTTCCCAGGCCAGCCGAGAAACATAGTCCCTCCAGCGTGTCCTGGGTCTTCCTCTGGGTCTCCTCCCGGTGGGACATGCCCGGAACACCTCACCAGGGAGGCGTCCAGGAGGCATCCTAACCAGATGCCCGAGCCACCTCAACTGGCTCCTCTCGATGTGGAGAAGCAGCGGCTCTACTCCGAGTCCCTCCCGGATGACTGAGCTTCTCACCCTATCTCTAAGGGAGAGTCCAGCCACCCTGCGGAGAAAACTCATTTCAGCCGCTTGTATCCGAGATCTTGTTCTTTCGGTCATAACCCAAAGCTCATGACCATAGATGAGGGTGGGAACGTAGATCGATCGGTAAATTGAGAGCTTTGCCTTTTGACTCAGCTCTCTCTTCACCACGACAGACCGGTACAGCGCCCGCTTCACTGCGGACGCTGCACCTATCCGCCTATCGATCTCACGCTCCAGTTTTCCCTCATTCGTGAACAAGATCCCGAGATACTTAAACTCCTCCACTTGGGGCAGGACCTCCTCCCCGACCCGGAGAGGGCATGCTACCCTTTTCCGGCTCAAGACCATGGCCTCGGATTTGGAGGAACTGATCCTCATCCCGGCCGCATCACACTCGGCTGCAAACCGCTCCAGTGAAAGTTGTAAATCACGAACTGATGAAGCCAGTAGGACCACATCATCTGCAAAAAACAGAGAAGCGATTCTAAGGTCACCAAAACGGATCCTCTCAACACCTTGGCTGCGCCTAGAAATTCTGTCCATAAAAGTTATGAACAGAATCGGTGACAAAGGGCAACCTTGGCGGAGTCCAACTCTCACCGGAAACGAGCCTGACTTACTGCCGGCAATGCGGACCAAGCTCTGACACCGGTCGTACAGGGACCTAACAGCCCTTATCAAAGGGCCTGGTACCCCATACTCCCGGAGTACCCCCCACAGAACCCCCCGAGGGACGCGGTCGAATGCCTTCTCCAAGTCCACAAAGCACATGTAAACTGGTTGGGCAAACTCCCACGCACCCTCCAGGACCCTGCTGAGGGTGTAGAGCTGGTCCAGTGTTCCACGACCAGGACGAAAACCACACTGCTCCTCCTGAATCCGAGGTTCGACTATCCGACGGACCCTCCTCTCCAGAACCCCTGAATAGACCTTACCAGGGAGGCTTAAGAGTGTGATCCCCCTATAGTTGGAACACACCCTACGGTCCCCCTTTTTGAATAGGGGAACCACCACCCCAGTCTGCCAATCCAAGGGAACTGCCCCCGATGTCCACGCGATATTGCAGAGTCGCGTAAGCCAACACAACCCTACAACATCCAGAGCCCTAAGGAACTCCGGGCGAATCTCATCCACCCCCGGAGCCTTGCCACCGCGGAGCTTTTTAACCACCTCGGCGACCTCAGCACCAGAGATCGGAGAACCCGACCCAAAGTCCCCAGGCTCTGCTTCCTCAGTGGAAGACGTGCCAGTAGGATTGAGGAGGTCTTCGAAGTATTCCGCCCACCGACTCACAACATCCCGAGTTGAGGTCAGTAGCACGCCACCTCCACCATAAATGGTGTTGGTCTCGTACCTCTTTCCCCCCCTGAGACGCCGGATGGTGGACCAGAATCGCCTCGAAGCCGTACGGAAGTCATTCTCCATGGCCTCTCCGAACTCCTCCCACGCCCGAGTTTTTGCCTCAGCAACCACCCGAGCCGCATGCCGCTTGGACTGCCGGTACCTATCAGCTGCTTCCGGGGTCCCACAAGCCAAAAAGGCCCAATAGGACTCCTTCTTCAGCCTGACAGCATCCCTCACTGCCGGTGTCCACCACCGGGTTCGAGGGTTGCCACCACGACAGGCAAACAGAATGATTAGTTAATGTCAAAGTTTTAAGCAAAGATCTTGCACAATATGTAGAGCTTGGACTATGTGTTGACTATCAGCTACAACCACACCAAATTTTAGGTCAAAGTCTGTTAAGCTAGCTGCACTGCAATTTGTTCTAACTGATGTCTGTTGGGTGTAGTGGTCATCTTGAATTAGGTTATCTTCAAAACGTAGTCGGTTGTAGATGTCCTTCCTGTGAATACTTTCCAAGGGTTTCCCCGGGTCGGGGAGGAGGTCCTTACCCAAGTGGAGGAGTTTAAGTATCTCGGGATCTTGTTCACGAATGAGGGAAAACTGGAGCGTGAGATCGATAGGCGGATAGGTGCAGCGTCCGCAGTGAAGCGGGCGCTGTACCGGTCTGTCGTGGTGAAGAGAGAGCTGAGTCAAAAGGCAAAGCTCTCAATTTACCGATCGATCTACGTTCCCACCCTCATCTATGGTCATGAGCTTTGGGTTATGACCGAAAGAACAAGATCTCGGATACAAGCGGCTGAAATGAGTTTTCTCCGCAGGGTGGCTGGACTCTCCCTTAGAGATAGGGTGAGAAGCTCAGTCATCCGGGAGGGACTCGGAGTAGAGCCGCTGCTTCTCCACATCGAGAGGAGCCAGTTGAGGTGGCTCGGGCATCTGGTTAGGATGCCTCCTGGACGCCTCCCTGGTGAGGTGTTCCGGGCATGTCCCACCGGGAGGAGACCCAGAGGAAGACCCAGGATACGCTGGAGGGACTATGTTTCTCGGCTGGCCTGGGAACGCCTTGGGATTCCCCCAGAGGAGCTGCTCCAAGTGGCTGGGGAGAGGGAAGTCTGGGCCTCCCTACTTAGGCTGCTACCCCCGCGACCCGACCCCGGATAAGCGGAAGAAAATGGATGGGTTTCATTAATATCAATCCAATGGTTCATGAGCTGTTTTGCTAACAGACAAACAGTTAAGTTCAATAGGTAAAGGCAAAGTTTTGAAAGTAAAACTTGTGTGATCAGTTATTATTATTATTATTATTATTATTATTATTATTATTATTATTATTATTATTATTATTATTATTAACCTTTATTTAACCATTTAGCACTCAGAGCACAAGTTGAGTGTGACTCTCAGCTGCCAAAACACCCAAATGTAGCTTGATTGGTTAAATTAATTTTTATATTTGCCTTGTTGCATAGCTGTGGCAGTCGTCTTGACTCCAAAAGCTCATCGGCTGTAGACTTACGTTTAATAATTACGCCCTGAGAGAATTGTTGAAATTTGGTCAGTTGTTTCTGAGATATTTTGCTAACAAGACAAACACACCGACACTGGGAAGAGCATTAACACCCTTTTGACTTTTCTGATAAGCAACAAAGATGCACAGAGTTTTGTTGGGAGTTTATAGTTTAAACATCTAAAAATATGTGTGGTTTATCCCCCTTCCCAAAACCTCTCTCAATAAATAATAAAAACCATCACAGGATGTTCTTCTTTTATGGGTCTTCATGGAAAATTTGCAACAAAATAACCATCCATCCATCCATCCATCTTCTTCCGCTTATCCGGGGTCGGGTCGCGGGGGTAGCAGCCTAAGTAGGGAGGCCCAGACTTCCCTCTCCCCAGCCACTTGGAGCAGCTCCTCCGGGGGAATCCCAAGGCGTTCCCAGGCCAGCCGAGAAACATAGTCCCTCCAGCGTGTCCTGGGTCTTCCTCTGGGTCTCCTCCCGGTGGGACATGCCCGGAACACCTCACCAGGGAGGCGTCCAGGAGGCATCCTAACCAGATGCCCGAGCCACCTCAACTGGCTCCTCTCGATGTGGAGAAGCAGCGGCTCTACTCCGAGTCCCTCCCGGATGACTGAGCTTCTCACCCTATCTCTAAGGGAGAGTCCAGCCACCCTGCGGAGAAAACTCATTTCAGCCGCTTGTATCCGAGATCTTGTTCTTTCGGTCATAACCCAAAGCTCATGACCATAGATGAGGGTGGGAACGTAGATCGATCGGTAAATTGAGAGCTTTGCCTTTTGACTCAGCTCTCTCTTCACCACGACAGACCGGTACAGCGCCCGCTTCACTGCGGACGCTGCACCTATCCGCCTATCGATCTCACGCTCCAGTTTTCCCTCATTCGTGAACAAGATCCCGAGATACTTAAACTCCTCCACTTGGGGCAGGACCTCCTCCCCGACCCGGAGAGGGCATGCTACCCTTTTCCGGCTCAAGACCATGGCCTCGGATTTGGAGGAACTGATCCTCATCCCGGCCGCATCACACTCGGCTGCAAACCGCTCCAGTGAAAGTTGTAAATCACGAACTGATGAAGCCAGTAGGACCACATCATCTGCAAAAAACAGAGAAGCGATTCTAAGGTCACCAAAACGGATCCTCTCAACACCTTGGCTGCGCCTAGAAATTCTGTCCATAAAAGTTATGAACAGAATCGGTGACAAAGGGCAACCTTGGCGGAGTCCAACTCTCACCGGAAACGAGCCTGACTTACTGCCGGCAATGCGGACCAAGCTCTGACACCGGTCGTACAGGGACCTAACAGCCCTTATCAAAGGGCCTGGTACCCCATACTCCCGGAGTACCCCCCACAGAACCCCCCGAGGGACGCGGTCGAATGCCTTCTCCAAGTCCACAAAGCACATGTAAACTGGTTGGGCAAACTCCCACGCACCCTCCAGGACCCTGTTGAGGGTGTAGAGCTGGTCCAGTGTTCCACGACCAGCACGAAAACCACACTGCTCCTCCTGAATCCGAGGTTCGACTATCCGACGGACCCTCCTCTCCAGAACCCCTGAATAGACCTTACCAGGGAGGCTTAAGAGTGTGATCCCCCTATAGTTGGAACACACCCTACGGTCCCCCTTTTTGAATAGGGGAACCACCACCCCAGTCTGCCAATCCAAGGGAACTGCCCCCGATGTCCACGCGATATTGCAGAGTCGCGTAAGCCAACACAACCCTACAACATCCAGAGCCCTAAGGAACTCCGGGCGAATCTCATCCACCCCCGGAGCCTTGCCACCGCGGAGCTTTTTAACCACCTCGGCGACCTCAGCACCAGAGATCGGAGAACCCGACCCAAAGTCCCCAGGCTCCGCTTCCTCAGTGGAAGACGTGCCAGTAGGATTGAGGAGGTCTTCGAAGTATTCCGCCCACCGACTCACAACATCCCGAGTTGAGGTCAGCAGCACGCCACCCCCACCATAAATGGTGTTGGTCGCGTACCTCTTTCCCCCCCTGAGACGCCGGATGGTGGACCAGAATCGCCTCGAAGCCGTACGGAAGTCATTCTCCATGGCCTCTCCGAACTCCTCCCACGCCCGAGTTTTTGCCTCAGCAACCACCCGAGCCGCATGCCGCTTGGACTGCCGGTACCTATCAGCTGCTTCCGGGGTCCCACAAGCCAAAAAGGCCCAATAGGACTCCTTCTTCAGCCTGACAGCATCCCTCACTGCCGGTGTCCACCACCGGGTTCGAGGGTTGCCACCACGACAGGCACCAACAACCTTGCGGCCACAGCTCCGATAAGCTGCCTCGACAATAGAGGCGCGGAACACGGCCCACTCGGACTCCATGTCCCCCGCCTCCCTCGGAACGTGTTCAAAGCTCTCCCGGAGGTGGGAGTTAAAGCTCCGTCTTACGGGAGACTCTGCCAGACGTTCCCAGCAGACCCTCACAATACGTTTGGGTCTGACCGGCATCCTCCCCCACCATCGGAGCCAACTCACCACCAGGTAGTGGTCAGTTGACAGCTCCGCCCCTCTCTTCACCCGAGTGTCCAAGACATGCGGCCGCAGATCAGATGAGACGACAACAAAGTCGATCATCGAACTGCGACCTAGGGTGTCCTGGTGCCAAGAGCACATATGGACACCCTTATGCTTAAACATGGTGTTCGTTATGGACAATCCATGACGAGCACAGAAGTCCAATAACAGAACACCACTCTGGTTCAGATCAGGGGGGCCGTTCCTCCCAACCACACCCCTCCAGGTCTCACTGTCATTGCCCACGTGAGCGTTGAAGTCCCCCAGTAGAACAAGGGAGTCCCCAGGAGGCGCACTCTCCAATACCCCCTCCAAGGACTCCAAAAAGGGTGGGTAGTCTGAGCTGCCGTTTGGTGCATAGGCACAAACAACAGTCAGAGCCCGTCCCCCCACACGTAGGCGAAGGGAGGCTACCCTCTCGTTCACCGGGGTGAACCCCAACGTACAGGCACCAAGATGGGGGGCAACCAGTATGCCCACTCCTGCTCGGCGCCTCTCACCAGGGGCAACTCCAGAGTGGAAGAGTGTCCAACCCCTCTCAAGGAAACTGGTTCCAGAGCCAGAGCCATGCGTTGAGGTGAGTCCGACTATTTCTAGTCGGAAACTCTCAACCTCACACACTAGCTCAGGCTCCTTCCCCACCAGAGAGGTGACATTCCATGTCCCAATGGCCAGCTTCTGTAGCCGAGGATCAGACCGCCAGGGTCCCCGCCCTCGGCCACCACCCATCTCACATTGCACCCGACCCCTTTGGCCCCTCCCACAGGTGGTGAGCCCATGGGAAGGGGGACCCACGTCTCCTCTTCGGGCTGTGCCCGGCCGGGCTCCATGGGTAAAAGCCCGGCCACCAGGCGCTCGCCAGCGTGCCCCACCTCCGGGCCTGGCTCCAGAGTGGGGCCCCGGTGACCCGCGTCCGGGCGAGGGAAAACTTAGTCCATTTATTTCACTCATCATAGGGGTTTTTGGGCTGCACTTTGTCTGGTCCCTCACCTAGGACCTGTCTGCCTTGGGTGACCCTACTAGGGGCATGAAGCCCCTGACAGCATAGCTCCTAGGATCATTGGGACACTCAAACCCCTCCACCACGGTAAGGTGGCAGCCCAGGGAGGGGACAACAAAATAACTTAAAATAAAAATAAATAAACTTTGTGTACTTGAAGATGAGAGTAAATCAATAGTTCAGACCGTTTGTAGTGGGCTTCTGTGGAAAAGTCATAAACAGTTAATATCTTACCTGTTGTGGATGGCTGTTTGAGCGACGTCTGTTTGGACAAATTGAGTTTAATTCTGAAAAGATTGATGAGCTAATGGCTAATCTGAGCAAAGTTGAGACCGCCGTCTTGAAATTGACTCGTATTACAACTTTTTAAAAGCAGTTCATATGAATACTGTTACATAAAACTTCAAGAATGTCAATGTTTGGTCTGTTTTCCATGTCGTTTCAATCTTTTTTTAAAGGAGACCAAATATTGGTTTTATAAATGTTTATGGTATGTCTGTGGGCTATCCAGACCATGTTCATTTAATTTAATGCACAAAATAATTCTTAGATAATAAAATATCCCCTTTCTAGTTGTGCCTTTTCTGACTTCCGTTCTGAACAGGCTGTTTATGATAAGGCCACGCCCTTCAAAAATCTGTTTACATTAACTCCGCCCTCCAAAGGGGACCCTGAGTCAGACCCAGAGGCAGACGCCATTTTGGGCAGGGCAAATGAGGCGCTGACGCGTCGCGTAGGCCGCTGAGAAACATCCATAAGTTCACCCTCCATGTTAAAAACTCTTCGTTTGACTCTTCGAAAACAAGCAATAAGGCTGCAGAGTAACACACTGGCTGCTAACTGCTATACACGCTCTCTCTAGCGGGGACCGCTTTTTTCACGGACCACATCCGGCGCGGACCGGATATGGTCCGCGAGCAGTCGTCCGGTTGATTTAAGAGCCCGTAAATAAGTTTTTTCGTTGATAGATAATTAGTTATTAGCGGTACTGCATTTTAACAACAACGAAACATCGAACTCTAGTAGCCATTGTGCTGACATGAACTCAGGAAAAAAAACGTGACGTCTTTTATACTGAAGTGGGTGGAGCCTCACCAGGGGTTGCTAGGTGAGGGGCTGGACTCAGGTTGGGGTGGGTTGTCCCAGAGCCATATAAAGTGAGAGTTGCGACACTCCCATAGAGTTCCATTGTAAGAATGGAATGCGGAAGTCACGTGGGTCATGGAGGGGGCGATTTGTTCCATGGCTCTGGTTACAGTCTGAAGCTGCCTGCAGTAGCGCTCCGTCGCCGCCAGAGGGCGCAGCTCCACACGGTTTCCATAGCCGTTGTTTGGAACGATTGACCGCCTGTGGCGAGATCAAAGTGTGTCGGAACTCTCTGTTGTCCCAGAGCCATATAAAGTGAGAGTTCCGACACTTCCATAGAGTTCCATTGTAAGAATGGAATGCGGAAGTCACGTGGGTCATGGAGGGGGCGATTCATAAGATATCTATGGGGCGATTTGTTCCACTAAACTGTTCCAAACAGCAGCGCTGCTAGCATCAAACGTAGTTCATTCTTGATGTTTCAGACGTGTTTTCTCCGGTAAGTTGATGAAAATACAATTTTCTTTTGCCCTTGTGAAGCGTTTAAAACGTCTAAAAATGCATAGTGTAGTGCTCACGCCACTAGGTGGAGCTGCAGGATAAGAAATGAAGAGGAGAACGGTAGAAGGAATGTCAGTTTGTTACGGCTCAATAATTACTGAAAAACGCTGGACAAAGTAAGAAAAGTCGGTTTTTTGTGTCATGTTGCGCCAGTAGCTGCTCAAATTGACTGACAGCGACGAGCTGTTTGGAACAATTGAGAGCTACATTGTGGGCGGCCGTGGTGTAGTGGTAATGGCAGTCGTCTCCCGATCGGAAAGTTGGCGGTTCGACTCCCGGGACCCGCACCATGTGTCGTTGTGTCCTTGGGCAAGACACTTAACCCTGAGTTGCTCCCGGTAGGACTGGAAAGCACCTTGCATGGTAGTCTGCCGCCACCGGTTTATGAATGTGTGTAGCATTCAATATATGTGTAGCACTTTGAGATTTTCAGTAATGAAAAGTGCGTTATAAATTGAATAAATTATTATTATTATTATTACATGAACCACGTGACCGCCTGTTGGCGAGTTCAAAGAGTGTCAGAACTCTCACTTTATATGGCTCTGGGTTGTCCTACGGCTTGTGACATCACAAGCGCAGGATTTGAAAACGAGACATTTATATCACTGAAAAATAAATATACTTAGAGTAAATATACCACTGGGTGCATTTTTTTGGCCCTAGGACTGTTTTTTAAAGAAGTAAATAACCAAAGTTGAGTAAAAAAAACATTAAAAAGTGAATTTTGCATCTGTGGTCCCCTTTAATTTCATGTGAAACTATTGAGCTTATTGTCCTGATGCATGCAAACGGGTTGTTACCTAGTGTCACTTCCACCTCTTCCTTACAGCAATAATGAGTTCGTTGAACTGCTAGTGTGTAGTCAGTTTTAATGGAAATCTTGTTATTATTACACTTCACTTTCGTTGTCACTGACACCAACACTACCGTCGAACTCGCTGGCTGACCCTTCCTTTTGAGGTAGAAATGAGAGTAATAAAGAACTTCTTAAACTTAAATTACTTTTGTACAACTACTTGCTAATATCATGCCTTCATAGCACCTACAGTACATCTTCTTTCTTTGGTTACCTAGCAACATGCTGGAAAGCACTTCCTACTTTTGCCTTTCAAAATAAGAGTCATAATAACAGAATAATGTGCATAATACAAAATAAAACATGTAAACTAAAACTATGGCAGTAAATCTGCCACCAAATCACTAACCCATTGTAATTTCACTTCAAACATATAACATTACAATAAAATATATTTACATTTTAGCATTTACTCTGCTTCTAACAACACAGTTTTATGAACTGGTCTATCAAGATACACTGGCTTGACAGTCCTTTTTCCATCCTTATCCAAGGTTGAGTCACTTAGCAACAGCTTCACCTTCCTGATCCTTCCATCTGCGCTTATAGGTATACCTCTGTTACTCTAGCTAGTTTCCACTTGTTCCTTGGAGAATTGTCTTCTTGAAGAAAAACAATGTCATTTACCTTTGCATTCCTTTTGTTTATTTGCCAGATTTGTCTCTGTTGAAGATTAAGAAGATATTCTTTCTTCCACCTTGTCCAGAATTCATTGGCTAAAAATTGAACCTGGCGCCACCTCTTTCTCAGGTACAAGTCCTGGCTCACAAATTCACCAGGAGGGGACAGAATAACACTGGATTTCATCAAGAGAATATGATTTGGTGTAAGAGGCTCAGAACTTGGATCACTTAGGTTTTCTACTGTTAGCGGCCTGCTATTCATAATACTGTAGCCATCACCTCATACAGAAATGTTCTGAGGGAAGAACTATCAAGTCTTTTAGATGTTTTATCCAGAATAACAGACACTTCTAATGGTCCTAATCTGCCTCTCCCAAACACCTCCCATATGGCTTGAGGAGGGAGTGTTCAGAACAAACATCCATATTGTTTCAACTGTTCCTTGTCACAGTCCTTCAGCGCATTCAAAAACTCTCCTTTAGCACCTACAAAATTAGTCCCATTGGTCACACCTGATTTGTCTTACATGTCCACGAATAGAAATAAAACAACGCAAAGCATCAGTAGTAAGGTCATCTAACATTTCAATATGTATTGCCCTGGAACACATACATGTAAATAAAAGACCATACCTTTTGAGTTCGTTTCTACCTTCTTTTACATAAACAGGTCCAAAACAGTCAACACCACAGTAAAAGAATGGGGGTGTTGTTTCCATTCTGTCCTCTGGTAGATCTGACATCTGTTGATCTTGGGTATGCCTCCTATACTTTCTGCAGGTTGTGCACTTGTAGATGTGTGAAGCAACTGCACTGCTGCATCCTGTGATCCACAGTCCATTAGAACGCAGCTCGTTGACAGTAATTCCTCTTCCTTGATGCTGCGCCTTTTCATGGTAGTGTTTAGTCAGTAAAGATGACACGTGACTTGATTTAGGGATAATAGCAGGATGTTTGACATATGGGTGCAGACTTGCTCTTGTTAAACGTCCTCCCACTCTGAGTACTCCTTGCTCATCAACAAACGGGTTTAAGCTATACAGCCTGTGTGTCTTATTCTTGAACTGAATGTCTTTTCCTTGGGTTAATTTCTTGATTTCCTTGTTGAAGGTGTTTTCTTGTGCAAGTTTTATTATGAACAGTTCTGCTTCTTGTCTGTCCTCAACACATGTGTTTTCACCTTTTGTTTGTGTGTCTCCTTTAAAATCTTTTACAAATTTCCTTAGACGAGCAATAGCTTTAGCTACGGAAGCGTAGTGCTGTCACCTGGTGAAAATATTTTTAGGGGCTTATCACGTTATTACGTGATAATATCACGTTATTACGTGATACGTATCACGTTATTACGTGATATTATCACGTTATTACGTGATACGTATCATGTTATTTTATTACGTGATATTATCACGTTATTACGTGATAATGTCACGTTATTACGTGATAATATCACGTTATTACGTGATACGTATCACATTATTACGTGATACGTATCACGTTATTACGTGATACGTATCACGTTATTACGTGATAAGTATAGATGTCCATCCACATGGTATCAGCACCATTACCCATAATGCAAGTTCGCCCATACGCTTGTTTTTGCCTGCACAATGGCTAATTTACAGAATTTCATCAAGTTTTACTTCATGCTTGGTCTAAAACATGGAGAGATACTGATGATGCTTCGCACTGTGGATGACATCATCATCAGTATGCGCACTCTGAGAAGAATCCTGAGCAGAATGGGACAGTTCAATATTATTTAAATGTGAAACCTCAACACATCAAAAGTAATGTTAAATGATTGAGAATAGTTTATGTTTTCACACTTTTTCATGTAGAAATAATCTAACAGGGAGTGCCTGTATGTTTTTTTTTGTTAATCTGTTTACGCATGTTTAAGCTGTCGAAAGACTTAATGTTTATGGGTGAACGTGTCTGTACAGTCTCTGCTATAAGTGCCCAACAAAAATAGGAAATTTTAGGAAAACTGTTAAAAAAAATTCAATGCAAACTTGAAAATGTGAGTAAGTCTTACAGTTCATGATAAAAGTGAATAACCTATGGAAAGTCTTTAAAGCATATGTTTTTTTTTAAATTATAAACAGTATTTTGTTCCTTTTTTACAATGGCATGTTGTTTCCACAGAGTGCAGTAGTTTTGTATAGGATGACATTTGTCGGTGATATTCTATGGCTATGTTAAGAAAATTTTAGAAAAAAAAAGTTAAATGCAAACTTGACAAAGTGTGTAAGTTTTCACAAACAAACACAGTATTGATATTCCTGTAGCTAGTCTGCATTTTAGAACGTCACGTCGACATGAATGTGCTGCTCTAGATGTAATGGCAAAGTTGTTGGTAGAGTGATGAAAATTCAATAAAATGAAGACACTTTTCAACTGTTTGCTGTATTATTTTCTTTAGACATGTTATGTTTTTCCCTTGGATTGGCAGACTGGGGTGGTGGTTCCCCTATTCAAAAAGGGGGACCGTAGGGTGTGTTCCAACTATAGGGGGATCACACTCTTAAGCCTCCCTGGTAAGGTCTATTCAGGGGTTCTGGAGAGGAGGGTCCGTCGGATAGTCGAACCTCGGATTCAGGAGGAGCAGTGTGGTTTTCGTGCTGGTCGTGGAACACTGGACCAGCTCTACACCCTCAGCAGGGTCCTGGAGGGTGCGTGGGAGTTTGCCCAACCAGTTTACATGTGCTTTGTGGACTTGGAGAAGGCATTCGACCGCGTCCCTCGGGGGGTTCTGTGGGGGGTACTCCGGGAGTATGGGGTACCAGGCCCATTGATATGGGCTGTTAGGTCCCTGTACGACCGGTGTCAGAGCTTGGTCCGCATTGCTGGCAGTAAGTCAGGCTCGTTTCCGGTGAGAGTTGGACTCCGCCAAGGTTGCCCTTTGTCACCGATTCTGTTCATAACTTTTATGGACAGAATTTCTAGGCGCAGCCAAGGTGTTGAGAGGATCCGTTTTGGTGGCCTTAGAATCGCTTCTCTGTTTTTTGCAGATGATGTGGTCCTATTGGCTTCATCAGATCGTGATCTACAGCTTTCACTGGAGCGGTTTGCAGCCGAGTGTGATGCGGCCGGGATGAGGATCAGTTCCTCCAAATCCGAGGCCATGGTCTTGAGCCGGAAAAGGGTAGCATGCCCTCTCCGGGTCGGGGAGGAGGTCCTGCCCCAAGTGGAGGAGTTTAAGTATCTCGGGGTCTTGTTCACGAATGAGGGAAAACTGGAGCGTGAGATCGATAGGCGGATAGGTGCAGCATCCGCAGTGAAGCGGGCGCTGTACCGGTCTGTCGTGGTGAAGAGAGAGCTGAGTCGAAAGGCAAAGCTCTCAATTTACCGATCGATCTACGTTCCCACCCTCATCTATGGTCATGAGCTTTGGGTTGTGACCGAAAGAACGAGATCTCGGATACAAGCGGCTGAAATGAGTTTTCTCCGCAGGGTGTCTGGACTCTCCCTTAGAGATAGGGTGAGAAGCTCAGTCATCCGGGAGGGACTCGGAGTAGAGCCGCTGCTTCTCCACATCGAGAGGAGCCAGTTGAGGTGGCTCGGGCATCTGGTTAGGATGCCTCCTGGACGCCTCCCTGGTGAGGTGTTCCGGGCATGTCCCACCGGGAGGAGACCCAGAGGAAGACCCAGGACACGCTGGAGGGACTATGTTTCTCGGCTGGCCTGGGAACGCCTTGGGATTCCCCCAGAGGAGCTGCTCCAAGTGGCTGGGGAGAGGGAAGTCTGGGCCTCCCTACTTAGGCTGCTACCCCCGCAACCCGACCCCGGATAAGCGGAAGAAAATGGATGGATGGATGGATGGATGTTATGTATTTCAGGACAAGTCAGTGTCAACGTTACATCTGCCTGGGGGGATTTATTCAGTTTTGTGTCCCCTGTCAGTGCCTGGGTCACAATGGGAGAGAGGCTGGCTTCTGTGCTGCTTTCATCCAGTAGGTAGTTTTCATTCAACCTTTATTTATACAGGCTAGCCTCGTTGAGCCACGGGGACTCATTTACAAGAGGGACCTGTCTCACTCACACCCAGGGTCAATTTAGAGTTACCAATCAGCCTAACATGCATGTTTTTGGACTTCCAGATAAATCTTCCAATTCCAGCGTTCCAGATAAAATGCAAATTAAGGGATGTACTGTAGAGCCTAGAACTGCAGGTCTGACCTCCAAAACAAGATGATTAAGATGCACACTTAAACAGTTTAAAGTTCTCCACTTTCTTGACCAAGAGTTTGATACTACAAAGTTTTGAAAGTGTCAACCTTTTCATTCAGAAAACTAGCATTCCCATGTACTTGATTTGTCTTGGTTAATTTACTCCTGAATAAATTTCTGATAAACTGACTCTAACTCCCATGTTTATCACCAAACTTACATTTCTTCATTCAGTTCCTTTAATTATTGGGTATATTCTACATTTCTCTACTAATATCTCTAAGATATGCATTAAAGACAGAGATCCAAACTTCACTCAAAATAAGCTTAATGTGGTTTTTCGCAGTTTCATGAAAACTAAACACGAGCGGGTTTTTCCCCCCACATTTTTTCCTTATCAAACATCTGCATTTTCTATGAAACGCCATCAGGTTGTAGCTCTGTTAGCTTGCTCCCTTTAAAAACCCCAAAATGCCCATTAATGTGATCAACGAACACTGACTGCAGTTTGTGTTTCTCTTTAGAAACCATTAACCCAATTCTTTGAGTAAGCAGTCCAGATTAAAACACTGCCTTTTTTAACAAAAATGTTTGTGGTAGTTACAGAGAGTCATTCACAACACCCACTCTGAGCATTGCATCCTTTTTATGTGCATGAAATTACTTGTAGATATTTTTCTAGTTTGACCAAAACGGCTGCAACTCAGTCCGTTCTCAACCTAAGATCATAGTTAGTCCAAAACTCTGCATGCAGGGTGAACGTATGTATCTTATTTAAATTAATTCTAGGTCTTAAACTATTTATAGTGAAATGACTGATGTCAGTCTTTAGTTTAAATAATAGTGTGAATATGAATACAATTGTCCTCTGCCTCTTATGTGGAATGGTGTACATAAGAAACGATTGGTTAGAATTTACAGCATATGTTGTGTTATTGTACACCAGTACAGTATATCTATGGTATATCTTTTTATATGAATATATATGTAACCACTGTTCACGTTTACCCTATGAACAGCGCCCAGTTTCTCTGACCTACACTCTATGAAATACTTCACAATATGAAATAAGTGTGTTATTTGGTGACAGCCTATGCTGTAAATAGAGTGTGTAACTGAGCCCAATATCAAAACTAGATAAATCCAGCTAAAATCTAAATGTCATGCAAATTTAACATTGTACTAAATACGGAAGGAATAGGAAAAATAGTAAAGTTGAAAAAACATACCAGTTTAATAAACTGTACTGGTCAGTAGGGCAATGCACATTAGAGCACAGTTAAACATTTAGTACAGTTAGTGCAACCAAACTGTCTCAGAACTGTACAAAACAACCCCTCAAACAGAATACATATAACAACAACAAAAAATCAGCAAACAAGGTTGAATGAATTAACCACACTTTTCAGTCTCAAAACTTCAGCAGGCAAGGCTGAGTGAATTAACCACACTTTTCAGTCTCAAAACTTCAGCAGGCAAGGCTGAGTGAATTAACCACACTTTTCAGTCTCAAAACTTCAGCAGGCAAGGCTGAGTGAATTAACCACACTTTTCAGTCTCAAAACTTCAGCAGGCAAGGCTGAGTGAATTAACCACACTTTTCAGTCTCTTGTCAGTTAGCTCTAAAACGTTGCAGGCCTGAAGGGACTCAGTGAGCTATCATCCTCAGAATAGCAGTTCCAGAGATGGCGGCTCCCAGAACAACAGCGAGGAATGGGTTACTCACCCCCACCATGGATTACCAGTTTGGAACTAAGGCAATGAAACTGCTCCAACTTCAGTCCAACGGTACTTTCCTGTTCATGAGCGTGGTTTGGGTCCGCAGCTCCACATCCAAGCAATACGCTGAGCGTGGTCCGGTTCAGTGGCTCCAGAAAACAGACAAAAACGTCCAGGGAAAAGTTTTGTAGCTTCAATGTTAGCTAAAACAAAAAGTCCCAGCGGTATTGATCCAAACCTGTTCATCAACCGATGCCGAACCAACTCCTTCACACCTCCAACAACGCTTTTTCCCCCCAGAGCATCACAGCCAATCAAATTGCTTAAACGCCCTCACCCCAGACCATACAGCCAATCAAATTGCTTAAACTTGATTTTGCCCTTGACAGACCAGCAGGGTAGCAACAAGTGAAACGATGCATTTACTGGCAGTGGTAAATAACAGTTACTAACAAAAACGCTACATTTACTGGGTGTTTTAAGCCAATTGAAAATACTTGTACATACTATAATGTTAAGGACTTTTACAGTGTGTAAAACCTCCAATATGTGAGTGCAAAACATTAGCCAGATTAAGTAAAAGGCGATTATTACTGTTTAAAGTAAAAAGGCCTACAATGCATTGCATGTAAGAACATGTTTAAGGTGTGTAGGAAAAAAGAGTTATACTGTATATATATAACCCAAGGGGTTACATCCTCCCCCTTCTAAAAGTCCAGATGCCCTCATCGGACTATCTACGCAGAACAATTCAATTTACCCTTGTTGGCTAAATTACTTGTCATAAAAACCCCAAGCTAAACTAAAGGAGGCACACACTGGACCACAGGGGCATGGCTCCTTCTTCCAATGGTGATTCTTACTCCACGGTGTACTATCACTAATGGCTCGTCGAAAGAATGTCCAGGCCTGTCATAACTGAGCCGAATGACTGGCTTAATCTCTCGTCGTGAATGATGATTATTAAGGGGCTCTGCAATGCTTTCAGACTGACTAGCCAAAAGGGTCGCTTCCCCAGCTAGACCTGTGGCCCCCACCGGGTCGTCAGGTAGCTGCCTAACCTCTGGTCCCTTCTCAGCCTCTGAGGCTGTGACTGCACTCATAGGTTCTGTCGGACAAGCACTATTTGAAGGTGTTGTGGGGTCTGTAGTGACATGAGACTCTGGTCGGTTGACGTGGTCTGCCAGTAGATCTAGTGCTTGGGAAACCGACTCTCTCTGAGCAGTGGATAGGTACCACAAATCGTCTTCCTCCGCATCAGACAGAAGCTCCTTGTCCGTTCCGTGCATTGCACTGTCATCATGCATGTTTGTCTGGATTTTTGTTGAGGACCTTGTTTCAGATCGGTGGTATTCTGGTTTCTCTTCATGATCAACAGGAAACCGAACCAGGTGTCCAATAGGTAGGAGATTATCACGATGCAGAGTTTTGACAACGACTCTACCTTTTTCCGACTTTACCTTGTAAACCGGCAAGCTTGGCAGTTTTTCCATCACTATATAAGGGCTTGAGTTCCACTTATCTCCCAGTTTATTCTTGCCAGGTACACCTGTCATTCGAATGAGTACTCTGTCTCCAGGTTCTAGAACTTGATTTCTTACTCTAGTGTCATAGTATCTTTTGTTGCGCTGGTGGCTCTTGTCTGCAACTTCTTGTGCCAATTGGTAAGCCTGTTGCAACTCTGCTTTTAGCTTTTCAACATACTGAAGGTAACTTTGGTGATCTTTGCCATCTGGAGATGTCCCAAAACATATGTCAACTGGCAGACGAGCCTCACGACCAAACATGAGGTAGTATGGTGAATAACTGGTAGAGTCATTTTTCGTACAATTGTAAGCGTGAACCAGCAAACTGATATGTTGACTCCACCTTTGTTTTTGAGAGGGATTGAGCGTGCCCAGCATAGATAGGAGGGTGCGGTTAAAACGTTCCGGTTGTGGGTCACCCTGGGGATGATAAGGAGTCGTCCTTGACTTCTTTATGCCCAACATTTGCAGCAGCTCTTTGATTAATCGGCTCTCAAAATCACGTCCCTGATCAGAGTGAATCCTCGCAGGCAGTCCGTAGTGAATAAAGAACTTGTCAACCAAAATCTTGGCAACGGTTGAGGCTTTTTGATCTTTGCTGACATAGGCCTGGGCGTAACGGGTAAAATGGTCTGTAACCACGAGGACATTGGCCACTCCCTTCACATCAGGCTCAATAGATAAAAAATCTATGCAGACCAGGTCGAGAGGGCCACTGCTAGTGATTTGATTTAGTGGTGCAGCCCGTTGGGGTAGGGTTTTGCGGGCAACACACCTGCCACAATTCTTGATGTAGTCGGTAACATCGGAGACCATCTTGGGCCAGAAAAACCTGTCTCTCAATAGCTCAACGATGCGATCTATTCCAAGGTGCCCAGAATCATCATGAAGCGCCCTGAGTACTTGTGGTCGGAATTGACTTGGGAGAACGAGTTGTAAGTTCTGGCGGCCATCAGGTCTGGAAACTTTCCGGTGCAACAGTCCATCTTTCATCAGGAGTTTTGAACTTTCCCTTTGTAGAAGCAATAACTCAGGATGTCCGTTGGAGGGCCAGACCCCAACTTGAACTGCTTTCTTGGCACGACCAATCACAGGATCTAGGTCTTGTGCTTTGGCCAGATCTACTTTGCTTAGTCTCTCCAAAGGACTTAACTGCAGGTGAGTAAAACAAGCATATGCATCAGGAATAGCACTCGGCTTGGCCCCTAGTTGATCGATAAGTCGCTCTGAGTGCTCGGAGGACTGAGTTCTGTCCACAGGGTGGAAAAGAGCTTTAACTCCAGCGGGGGATATTATTCTCCAACTGTGGTCATCATCAATTGCATGTCTGGACAACCAATCAGCATCCACATTATCTCGGCCAGGTTTGTATTGGATGTCAAAATCGTAAGTGGTGAGGGCGGCTAGCCACCTATGACCCGTTGCGTTCAACTTGGCGGTTGTAAGTATGTAAGTGAGGGGGTTATTGTCCGTCCTCACTGTAAAACGAGCCCCATAAAGATAATCATGAAACTTGTCCACGACTGCCCACTTCAATGCCAAGAATTCTAATTGGTGAACAGGGTAGTTTCTCTCTGACTGGCTCAGCTTGCGACTAGCAAATGCAACAGGACGTAAGCCATCAGAATGTTCCTGGTTAAGGACCGCTCCAAGCCCATCAAGGCTGGCATCGACGTGAAGGACGTACGGCTTTGAAGGGTCTGCAAAGGCCAAGACGGGGGCGTGAGTGAGACACTGGACAATTTTTTGAAATGCCTCAGTACATTCGGGCGTCCATCGCTCACCAAATGGCTGAGAGTGGTGGTAGTATGGTGTGACAAAGCCCTCATTCTTCTTTCGTTTCTTTTGTGTTGGTGGGTACCCCTTTGTAAGATCTGTGAGGGGCCGGACTATGGCAGAATAGTTGGCGATGAACTTGCGGTAATAACCGCAGAACCCTAAAAAGGACTGCAGTGATTTTAGGTTCATTGGAGGTTCCCAGTTCGCCACTGCCTTTATCTTGTCAGGGTCTGTTGAGACACCAGCAGCAGACACGATGTGACCAACGTATTTGACTTGGGGTTGACAAAATTGACACTTATCTATGGACAGTTTTAGACCTTGTTCTCTCAGGCGATCAAGCACTTTCAGAAGGCGCTCTTCATGCTCTTCTAGAGTACGACCAAACACAATAAGATCATCGAGGTAGACGAGACACTGGAGAAGATTCATGTCGCCTACTGCCTTCTCCATTAATCGCTGAAATGTCGCTGGGGCACCAGTGATCCCTTGAGGCATACGTTCAAATTGGTAGAAACCCAAGGGGCAAATGAACGCAGTCTTTTCTTTATCTTCTTCTGCCATCTCAATTTGGTAATAGCCACTGCGAAGGTCAAGCACAGAGAACCAGCGACTCCCCGTGAGGCAGGCCAAGGCATCGTCTATTCTCGGAAGTGTGTATTGGTCTGGTATGGTTCTGGAATTAAGTGTACGGTAATCAATGCACATTCGAATTTTGCCAGTTTTCTTTCTTGCGATGACAATTGGTGAAGCATATGGCGAACGAGATTCTTTAATTATGCCAGCTGCAAGAAGCTCCTGTAAGTGTCGTCGAACGTCATCAATGTCTGCGGGAGCCAAGCGTCTTACCCGTTCTCGAAATGGTCTGGCATCATTTAGTCGGATGTGGTGTTCAACCCCTTTTGCAAGTCCAACATCCCATTCGGTCAAAGAGAAAACTTCAGGTCGCTCAGCCAGCTTTTGTGATAGTCTGACTCTCCAGCTTTCAGGAATGGGGGATTCACCAAAATTGAATACTGCCGGATCAAGTCTTTGGTGGGGTACTTGGCTTGGCTGTATCTGGGTGACTATGTCAGCTTTATGAACATGAGCTATGACCGTGCCTTTAGGAAGGGACTTTGGTTTGGCCGTCTCATTTTTCAGGAACAGTGGGAATTGTTTTGTATCCATGTCCATAGACAAAAGCACACATGAAGGCATTAGTACCCCTGCAGGAAGGGATCTGGTTACAGGTGTCTCGATCACTAATATGCTGTCATCCAATGATTCAGAGCAGGACACTTTACACATGGCTGTAAGTCCAGAACCAGGGGGTATAGTAAGCGGCCCCGGTCCACTCCATTTCACAGAAGCTACAGCTCTGTTTGTAGTCACAGCTGACTTTTGGATGGGCTGTGCGCATATCCGCCTGGTTTGTGCCCTCTTGTTGCTCTTTGAAGCCATTTCAGGCTGTGGCTCATGAATGAAAGTCCGGGCATTGGTGCCAATGATGACTGGCTGTGGTTCAGGACCATTCGGCTCTGGGCAGACTAAAGCCAAGACTGTCCGGGATCCACCTGTCACAATATCCTCGGGGAACTGTATTTGAGCAGCGATGAAACCTTTATAGGGATAACTGGTCTGGCCAAGGCCCCAGAGGTCTAGACTCGAAATGGGGTGTAATGGTAAGTAGGATAGGTGTTGGGTGTACCAGCCCTCAAATATAATGGAGACAGTGGAACCACTGTCCATTAAGGCATCACAAAGCTGACCTTCAATGATGATCTGGCCTACGGTTGGTTCCCCAATGAGACCTGTAGGAATCTGGCTGGAAGGGGAAAGATCAACTTGGCTCACAGTGACTTGGCCACCTTTTCTTTCTGGCTCTGAAGACCGTGGACTGGTTCCCTTTTGACTTTGTTGCAGTTTTTTCATTGACTGAATTAGTTTTCGGATGACCTTGGAAGAGTTTCCAGGACCGGTGCAATTGGTGGCGATGTGGCCATCTTCACCACAACGGTAGCAAAATACATCCTCACCCTCTCTGGCAAATTTTGTCGGTTCTCTAGCTTTACACCCCAAAGTCCTTTGATTTCTCCCTGGGGGTGTGGGAACCAGGAGTGGGGCAGCTTGTTGGCTGAATTGGTGTTGGAGGCTTAGAACTTGTTCTTTTAACACATGCATCTCAGAATTAGACTGTGCAGCCATGGCTAGTGGCACTCCTCCAATCAGATGAGAGAAATCTTGTCCTTTTACTGTTAGCTGCTGTACTTGGTTCTGAAGCTCTTTTATCTGATCCTTGAGGGCATCCAGTTCCGAGATCTTTGGCGTCTTTATGTCTGTTGCATCGACTTGTCGCACACAGGTAGTATGCCTCCTTAACTTTTTCTGATCCTCGTCTGCACGTACCTCACTTAGCAGTGCCATGAAGGATGGGGGATTGTGAAGTCTTTCTCTTAGTCGTAGCTGCAACAGCATAATGTCAGATTCAACAGCACCGCATAACAGCTGTTCGGCTCGTGCTCGGTCTCTTAGGGCAGGGGAAACACCACCCTTTTTAACAGCTTTGGTGAGAGCTTTCTCCAGCCTTCTAACAAAATCTGAAAGTCTTTCATTTGGTTTTTGTTGCATAGATCTGAAAGCAAAATATAAGTCTTCCCCTGACTCTGTTGTGCCGAATACATGTTCAATTGCCTCCAAGAATGTATGAGGGGGCGTGTCTGGATCATTGCAGCGTACGGCTTGTATTATTTCAAGTGCAGGCCCCTTTACACTCTCGACAATCCTTTTCCGCTTCTCCTTGGCAGAACAATCACATTCATCGAGCATTAATTGTGCCTGTTCCAACCAATTCTCGAGTGTCTCTTCACCAGCGGGGGTGGGAATAACTCCAGAGAAAACTCGTAGTCGGCGAAATGCATTGTCCTCCTGTGGGGGTCTCACTTTTTCCAACAGTTCTCCAACAGCCCGGATAATAGATGAAGGGTGTTCCTGTTTCAAATTTGACTCTTGGGAAAACAAGGGTTCAATGTCTGCTAAGGTCTTTCCTTCACTTTCAAGCAGTCTTTTTAGTTTTATGGCAAACTCATCTGGCTCTTCAGCAGTTTCAGTAAGTAAAGTTAGCTTCCACGGTGAATCACCAGTGTGGGGGAATATTTCTGGGGGTGTTTTTCTTAGGTCGACTGGGCTGCGACACTCACACAGCAGTATGTCAGTATTCAGTTGCGGGGCAGACTTTTGGGCTCGGACACGTACTCGGCCAAACGCTTTAACTGTCTCCATCAACTCTTCAACATCAGCAATATTGGTGTCCATGGGAACGCCACTCACGACAACTGCATAAGCTGGATTTACAGTTGATTCACTGCACCAGGTCTGAAGCTCTAACAGTGGCAGTGGGAGGGATGAGTGAGCCATTGTGGTATGATTTTAGTCCTTCTAGCCTTGATTGTAGTACAGTTACTTGGTCTATGATCCCAGCGATGCCTCCATTTTATGTAACCACTGTTCACGTTTACCCTATGAACAGCGCCCAGTTTCTCTGACCTACACTCTATGAAATACT
>JBBPBX010043832.1:0-12770 GCA_038048925.1 Garcialebias charrua
TGAGTGCCCGGAAGCTAAATGTTTTGGTGGCATGAAGCTCGTTCGCCCATAATTTTGATTTATTATTTTTATCCATAAATTAGCTGCAGCATTGTTTAAGCCGAGGTGTTCAAAGGCGTGTGAAAAAAGTGGTGGCTTATAGTCTGGAAATTACGGTACTTTTCAAATTGTATTATATGCAGTCTCTAAATAATTCAGTTTAAATACATCACATGGCGGCTTCATGTGAACGTTAAACACTTTATAAAAGTTGCCAAATTTAAAAATAAATGCCAAAGGTTTATTGTACGTTGCAATTATGAAACCAGTAGATGTGTCTTTGTCAAAACCAGAAGTTAACCTTGTGTTTTATTTTACTCCTACACGGTTTTATAAAACATCATGTTTTGTTGAAGCAAACTCAAACGTGGTGAGACAAATAAACCTAGCAATAAAAAAATAAAAAAATAAAAAATTGTTTCACACTGGGCCAAGAAATAAACTGAAAGAAGTGATTAAACAGAAGAGCTAAAAAAATGTTAACTAAAGAGGAAAGAGAAAAAAACACAGAGACATTTCAGAGTAAAAAGAAAAAAGAGGCAATGCAAGAATATATGAAAAGTATTAAATATTTAGTAAACTTGTAATTTGCATCAGATTTAAAGTGTACAAAAATATTTTTATAACGTTTTAATATTGGATATGTTTTTATTGTAAACTTTTAGTTACACAAACAAGATTTAAATACTGTACCAGTTCCTCTTTTTTAAACATCTTTACAGGGTTAACAACTATTTAAAATGCCAGATTTATTTAGCCACAGCTGTTATAAATATAGTTATATAAACAACTCATTATACGTTTAAACAGAAAGCCACTCTGGTGTAGTTGTGCACTCACAGCAGTAAAAAGGTGCCAGTTTCTGTCATATCCATGTGCAGACGGTCCGGTACAAGCGGTCCGCTGCTGTCTTGTTGCCATCGTTGTCGAGCAGCCTGAAATAGCTTTTCTTCATCAGTGCCCACTCCTCACTGCGAGGCAGCGTTGTGCATGTGTGATGCTGCAGATGGATGAACACACTGTTGGTGGTGGTGGTGGGGGGTGGGGGTCTCTGCAGAGAAGATGCAGGCTAGCTGCCTGTCTCATTCATATTGGACAAAGTTCATGTTCAAATGTTTCATTGTTGATTCTTGTTTAAGATCTTCAATAATATATGTACAGTACCTTCATTCTCCCACAATGGCGGCGTTGTTCTTACGTCAGAGTCAGAGAGTCAGAGTCAGAGTCAGAGAGAATTTATTGTCATTTGCACCGCATGTAGTACATGTGTTGAAAACGAGATTATGTACGATTTTACGATTCTACTGCGATTTTACGTCTGTTGCAGAGTAAGGCTGTTGCGTTTGCCGTGAGGACCAACGTCAGTTACTGCGGTGCGCTGGACGAGGATGTTCCTGTGCCTGGCACGGCTGTCTCTTTTGATGCCAAGGACTTCCTCCACATCAAAGAGGTGCCGTTCACTCGCAGCTTGGTAACATTTTACCTGTGGCCCTTTATGGAGGACTGAACTGAGTCCACGCTGTATGACCTTTATGAACAGAAGATCTGTTTTAGCCCAATCTCGCATAAAGACGTACAACAACAATAATAATAATAATAATAATAATAATAATAATGAATTTAATTTATAATGCACTTTTCATTAATGAAAATCTCAACAACAACAAATTTAAAAAAAAAACTTATTTATCTACCTTAGATAAATAATGTTACTAATTGAATTTTTACGTATGTGAATGTTTCTGTTCAGTCCCTGAGACGACTTCTGTTGTGACTTGGTGCTGTAGAAATAAACTGAACGAATAATTCAGTCCACAGTGTAAATGGTAGCTTCACATGAAAGACTGTAAAACAATGAATGTGACGCAATTTTCTCTGATAAATATTCCTCAAAACACAAACCTTTGATTAGATGACAGCCCTGATTTAGTTTGGACAGAAACTGAATTTGAGTTGCTCGGACTGAATCTGTGACGGCTGGACATGGACGCCAGTGACCCCCGCCACCCAAAAAGGAAGAAGCGGGTAAAAATAATGCATGGATGGATGCATGGATGGATGAGTGGAAGGATGGGTGAATAGATGGGTGAATAGATGGATGGATGGATGAATGGATAGATGGATGGATGGATGGGTGAATAAATGGATGGGTGGGTGGATGGATGGATGGATGGATAGGTGGATGGACGCATGGATGGATGAATGCATGGATGGATGAGTGGATGGATGAGTGAATAGATGGATGGATGGATGGATGGATGGATGGATGGATGGATGGATGGATGGGTGAATAAATGGATGGGTGGGTGGGTAGATGGATGGATAGGTGGATGGACGCATGGATGGATGAATGCATGGATGGATGAGTGGATGGATAGATGGGTGGTTGGGTGGGTGGATGTATGGATAGATAGATGGGTGGGTGGATGGATGGATGGATGGATGGGTGAATGAATGTATGAGTGGATGGGTGGATTTATAGGTGGGTGGGTGTGTGGGTGGATGGATGGATGGATGGATGGATGGGTAGATTGTTGGAGGTGAATGGATGTATGGGTGAATAGATGGATGGATGGATAGATGGATGGGTGGATGGATGGATGGATACTAGGTGGATGGATGGGTGAATAGATGGATGGATGGATGGATGGATAGACAGATGGAAGGATGGATGGGTAGGTGGTTTAATGGATGAATGGATGGATGGGTGAATAGATGGATGGATGGATAGATGGATGGGTGGATGGATGGATGGGTGGATGGATGGGTGAATAGCTAGATGGATGGATGGGTAGGTGGATGGATGGATGGATGAGTGGATGGGTGATTGGCTGGATGGATGGATAGATAGATGGGTGGATGGATAGATGGGTGGATGGATAGATGGGTGGTTTGGTGGATGGATAAATGGATGGATGGATGGATGGGTAGGTAGATGGATGGATGGATGCATTGATGGATGCATGGATGAGTGGATGGATATATGGGTGGCTGGTGGATGGATGGATAGATAGATAGGTGGTTGGGTGGATAGATCGATGGATGGATGGATGGGTAGGTGGATGGATGGATGCATGGATGATTGGATGGATAGATGGGTGGTAGGGTGGATGGGTGGCTGGATGGATGGATAGATGGATGGATGCATGCATGGATGAGTGGATGGGTGAATAGATGAATGGATGAGTGGATGGATGATGGATGTATGGGTATGTGGATGGATGCATAAATGAGTGGCTGGATAGATGGGTGGTTGGGTGGATGGATGGATAGATAGATGGGTGGGTGGATGGGTAGATTGTTGGAGGTGGATGGATGGATAGATGGATGGGTAGATTGTTGGAGGTGGATGGATGCATGGATGGATGCATGGATGGATCTATGGATGGATGCATGGATGAGTGGATGGATAGATGGGTGGTTGGGTGGATGGATGGATAGATGGATTGGCGGGTAGATGGGTAGATGGATGGATGGATGGGTAGGTGGATGGATGGATGGATGGATGCATGGATGAGTGGATGGATAGATGGGTGGTTGGGTGGATGGATGGATAGATAGATGGGTGGGTGGATGGGTAGATTGTTGGAGGTGGATGGATGGATGGATGGATGGGTAGATTGTTGGAGGTGGATGGATGGATGGATGGGTAGATTGTTGGAGGTGAATGGATGCATGGATGGATGCATGGATGGATCTATGGATGGATGCATGGATGGATGCATGGATGAGTGGATGGATAGATGGATTGGTAGGTAGATGGGTAGATGGATGGATGGATGGATGGGTAGGTGGATGGATGGATGGATGGATGGATGGATGCATGGATGAGTGGATGGATAGATGGGTGGTTGGGTGGATGGATGGATAGATGGATGGATGATAGATGGATGCATGCATGGATGAGTGGATGGGTGGATGGATGGATGAATGGATGGGTGGATGGATGTATGAGTGGGTGGGTGGATGGATGGATGATGGATGGATGGGTAGATTGTTGGAGGTGGATGAATGGAAGGATGCATGGATGGATGCATGGATGAGTGGATGGATAGATGGGTGGTTGGATGGATGGGTAGGTAGATTGTTGGAGGTGGATGGATGGAAGGATGGATGGATGGCTGGATGACTGGAGTTTCATACATTTTCATCCAGGCTGTTAATTTTCACGTCAGACTTTGAAATAATCCAGAATCTCTCGTTGCTCTCAGTTGTGTTGCTGTTTCAGCTCATTTGAATCTAGTTGTAGATTCAAGGCGGGGTGTGGTGGTGGTGGGGGGGATGTAGAGCAGATTCTATCGAGTTAATTTATTTTTAATTTTTTTACTTATTTTTTTACTCCACGTTGTTGTTGGACACAGTGTTGAACCTCCACGTCATCATTTTACAGAAGTACAACAACGACTGGTGGATCGGGCGCCTGGTGAAAGAGGGCTGCGACACCGGCTTCATCCCGAGCCCTCTGAAGCTGGAACACGTCCGACTGCAGCAGGAGCAGAAGAGAGGACGCTTCCACGGGTGAGCGGACGTGAGCGAGTGAACGTGAGACGGCTGAACGGCTCACGGTGGAAGAACCGTCAGTGGCACACATCGAAAAGAGGCAGAAGAACAAGTGTGGAGAGAGTTGGAGGGTTTAGGTTTGGAGACATTTTAAGGATGAATAGAGGCGTCATGGCCATCGAGCCCTGAGGTGAGCAACCAGGGGCTGATGTCCAGAGTTATTCTGTGTGGGCACCTGGACCGCAGCCACGGCAAAATGTCTCCATCAGATGGAGCTGTGCAATTTTAGCCAACAAGGTGATTAGGGATGCTGAAACACTGGTACGAGATAAAAGAAGATGACACCTCAAGTCGTTTTGCTAAAAAGATGATACAGGTAGTCCCCGAGTTACAACGCAGTTCCGTTCCTACGCCCGTTCGTAACAATATGTCCAAACGGCCCCTCATACGTACAGTACTGTATTTTTACCAAGCACTTTACAGTACCCTACATAATTATCAAAAAACACATACAGTACATTTGGAGCCATAATGAAAGAAAAAAAGAGTTAATTTCTTACTGGGAGCTGGTCAATTCTTCCTCCGTCTGTTAGCATGTTAGCTCGTGCACCTCCGAGCTCCTGCAGCTTCACGCGGTCCACAGCGAAAAAAAGATTGTTGCTCAGTTGTAGCCTGTCTGCCTCGTAAACCTCCGCTCAAAACAGTAAGGTCTCCTGTATTTCAACTCGCGGTCCAGCGGTCCAGAGTTAGCATATTTAGCATATTAGCCCCTCCTGACCTCCTCTGCTCCGGTCTGCCTGAGGTCTCCTGTAAGTTTCCAGAAGTTTCCAGCGCGTCAAGCTCCCCCCTCCTTCCTTCCCTCCCTCCCTCCTGTAAGTTTCCAGAAGTTTCCAGCGCGTCAAGCTCCCCCCTCCTTCCCTCCCTCCTGTAAGTTTCCACTGAGCGCGCATCAAGCTCCCCCCTCCTTCCCTCCCTCCTGTAAGTTTCGTTTTCTGGTGTAAAGGCGCATAAACCACGTAACTTGAAACAATGCTTTTCAATGGGAGGGCGTTCGTAACCGCGAAACGTCGTAACTCGAGACCGCCGTAACTCGGGGACTACCTGTACAGTATTTGTGTCCATATCCTCAGCATCACTTAACGGCTGTCTTATATGTTTATGTTTCATTGTAAGGGGTACCTCGTTACGTTTCCTTAATATAAGTAAACCAGAGCCATAGAGAGAGAGAGTTGTGACATACTTTGAACTCGCCGACAGGCGGTCACGTGGTTCATGCAGCTCTCAATCGTTCCAAACAGCTCGTCGCTGCCAGTCAGTTTGAGCAGCTACTGGCGCAACATGACACAAAAAACCGACTTTTCTTACTTTGTCCAGCGTCTTTCAGTAATTATTTAGCAGTAACAAACTGATTACTTAACTGATTACTGATTATTTCACTGACTATGCATTTTATTAAAGTATTTTTAGACGTGGCAGATGCATTTATCATTACAGTGAAACGAAACTGTAAACACATTTGTTAGAAAAAAATGTCTATGTAATACAATGATCAATATAGCCTGGTTAAAACCAGACCCTGTCCTTCACTTCGCTTCAGACAAGGGTCTGGGACCTGTCCATTGAAAAACGATTCTTGCTGGAGGCGTGGCCTCTGCTGATGGCTGCTCCCCCGTGGTCTGCTGAACTTGACTTCAGCTCCGCCTCCTGCTGAATTTTCTCTCGCTCCGTTGTATATTCTGTGTTTATATGATAATAAAACGTCCTAATAAAATAAAATAAAACCATGGAGCGCTGGTCCAACACACCAGAAGACCAGGAAATCTGATGGGACTCGGGCAGCAACTTAAAACCTGACTTTAATTCTCTCGTGACAACCTGAGACGTTTCCTTGTTCAGCGGAGGGAGAGGAGGAGGAGGAGGAGGGAGGAGGGAGCGAACACTTGACTTTTGGGAAAAAAACAAAAGAAAACTCCAGATAAGGGATTAAGAAGGGGAAATTAATACATTTGTGTCATTTATACAACAGTCCTGCATCGCTTTGAATGAGAACATGCGGCTGCGAGCTGGCTGCGCTGGGACAGGTGGGGGCGTAGGTTAGGGGCCAAAAACTCCGCCCCTTCTGTTCTCTGATTGGTCCGGTCAAAAATCTACCGGAGAAATCCTTGTCTATGAGAGAAGTCCCAGACTGTGCGGTGAAGGGAAATGAGAATTGAGCGGAGCTGTGCAGGAAGGCGAGGGCCAGGCTATGATCAATATAGCCATGTCAACAGTGTTTTATAATGTTACACACATTAAAAGATTTAAAGAAAAAAAAACAGTAACACCTGTTATGAAGCTATTTCTGATGTTCTCTGCATGAGAATGCTCCACCGTCCACCATTTGATCTACTCCAGCTTACCTTATATCATCTGGGATGAATTCTTCATTTCTGCACATTAGATAATTGTTCTATTTTTTTTTTATTAGCAACCGAGTACCTGGATAACAGAGTTGATTGTGCTTGTAGCCTGACTATTGTAAAATAGTAATTCACTGATTAAAATGTTAATTTTGTAAGGATTGGCTCCATCCCCTCCTTACATCCTGTCTGTTCCTCTGTTGATCTATCAGCTCAGCGTCACAGGTGTTTGTGTTTATCATTAATTAAGCCATGTATATTAGTCTGCGTTCTGTGTGTCTCATTGTCGGGTCATTGTCCCTGTTCCCTGGTGTGTCGTTCCCCAGCTCTTCGTCTACATGTTTGGGTTTAGTGTTAGTATTCCAGCCACAGTAGAGCGTTCGTATTGTTTTGTAACTGCCACGTCAGTTGTTTTGTTTCCCCCTTAATAAAGTGTTTTGATTTTTACTCGCGTCTCTGGAAGTCCACCTGTCTGCACCACGGGACTCATCCCTCACCTCGCACCATACCGTGACAAATTTAAATGAAACAGTGTAGTTAAAATCATAACAGGTGACAAAATAAGTGTTAATTGTGCAAAAATAAATTACCAAACAATTTTATATAAAATATGTAAAATGTAAAACAAGCTTTAATAAAGTACTTTACTATTTACACGGTATATCATATCATCACAACAACACAAACTGAGTGATGACATTTTAATCTGCACAAACATTTTCAACCAGAGCTCAAAATGTTTAACTGTCAAATAAATGTGCAAGGAAATAAACTAATATCACTCTACAGGCACATTTTGAGAGAGGTCACTTCACAAAGACACAGTCAGGCCGTGTGAGACTGAAGGAGGTTCCAACCATTTGTGTTCATCGCCCAGAACCAAATGAGAAGTCCAGCAGAACTTCCACTGACCAGTGATCACACATGTTGTTCTAAAGTTCCTGTTTTTAGTTTTCTACATTCACCTTGTAATCTTGCTGTTTTTGCTATCTTATTTTAATTTGTTTAAAAAAAATGATGATCCAGGATCGACAGGACCAGGAGGATGTCGATGCAATCAGGGAACAGAGATTAAAAACCTGAGGGAACAATAAGAACACAAAAAAATTACAAAAGCAGGATAGAAGAACTTCAGACATGAAAATTAACACAGTTTGTGAAGAAAAATGTTAATGGAAAATAAATATTGACATATTTTATTTTTACTAAAGATCAAATGAAGGCAATTGGCATGAAGAATAACTTCCCAGTTCCATCTGATAGTTTAATCATAAAAAAAAAATTGTTACTGTTCTACATGGTGTTGAAGGCAGATGTGAAGTCCACAAAGAGCAGACGCACGTATGAGTCCTTCTGATCCAGGTGGGTGAGAGCAGTGTGGACCACGGAAGAAATGGCGTCCTCTGTTGATCGGTTCTCGCGGTATGCATATTGATGAGGGTCCTCGTTGATGTTGACGGTTGCCTTGATGTGGGACATGACCAGTTTCTCAAAACATTTAGCGATATTATTGTTTAAGACAGAAAATTAGATATTGTACCTTTGTGATACTTTGCAACATTCAAGTCAATCTCCTGTGGTTTAACCTGGAAAACATATAAAAATACTCATCTCCATGATCACGTTTCTTTAATGATGTCACAATTTATGCTGCAGTCTTTGACAAAGGATCTATAACTTTAAATTAACCACGTCAATCTCTCAGGAAAAAAAATGCTATATTTTGAGAGTTCAGTGGAATTACCATAAAAAAAAATAAACTTTCAAAATTCAAGCTGTAGTGAATATTTTAAGACAGAAATAGATCAGTTTAAACCAGTCATGATTGCAGAGCTAGCTGCAGTTAAAACACTACTAGCAACTAACATGTTTAATGAAGAAAAACTGGCGACATGAAGTGTTAATGTTGATAAAACGGTGCAGAACAGTCAGCTAACGCTTGACAAGGGCAAAAGAAATTTGTATTTTCATCAACTTACCGGAGAAAACACGTCTGAAACATCAAGAATGAACTGCGTTTGATGCTAGCAGCGCTGCTGTTTGGAACCGTTTGGAACGAATCGCCCCCTCCACCATGACCCACGTGACTTCCGCATTCCATTCTTACAATGGGAGTCTATGGAAGTGTCGCAACTCTCTCGCTCTATGGCTCTGAAGTAAACCATATAGCACTTAATGTAATTTCTTCTGCTCTATAGTTCAAATAAATCTTAGTTCCTTCATTACATTTTGGTTCAGCTCATTCTTTGTGCCCCCGGTTGAGGAGCGGAGGAGGAAGGAAACGCCTTCCATTCAGGGCCTGAGTGGGACTCATTTTCAGCCCTGGAGTTTCACGCCTCAGACCGGCCCACATTAGATCATGACCTATTACAGGTAGTCCCCGACTTACGACGGAGTTCCGTTCCTACGCGCCGTCGTAAACCGAATTTCGACGTAAGTCGGAACATACGTACAAACTGCACCTTATACGTACAGTACTGTATTTTACCAAGCACTTAGCCTATCCTAACACCGTACCCTACATAATTATTAAAAAACAAATACATTTGGAGCCATAATGAAGGAAAAAAGAGTTAATAACCTACTGGAAAGCTGGTGGAGCCTTCCTCCATCTGTTAGCATGTTGGTTCGTTGCTCCTTCGTTGTTTCTGCCGTCAAACCAGAAGTAAAACCGGAACTCTGCTTTTCAAAAGAAAAATTTCAATATAAATATATACAGTATATACTGTATATACTGTATATATATATATATGTATATAAATATATATATATAAATATTTTATTTTTTTAATTTTTTTATGGGAGGTGCGTCGTAACTGCAAAACGTCATAAGTCGAGGATGTCGTAACCCGAGGTCTACCTGTAAAATTATGAAATTATAACCTTACTATAGCTGCGTCTGTTTCCAGAACATTACCGGTAATCTTTTTAGTTCTAGTCTTCACACCAACAAACGCAACGGGCCCAGTGCACTGACGTGTGATGTCAGGGTGCGTCTGAAAAAAAAAACAGAGAGCTGCCAGTGAAGGCGGAGCCAGCCCTGGGTGGAGGCGGGGCCGTCCGTAGGTGGAGGTGGAGCAGCCCTGGTGCAGCACTAGCAGTGTTCTGCGTTTTTATGTTGTTAATTAAAAAAATTCTAAAGCTAAAAAAATACCCGGGGAGTGCCGACCCTGAGGCCCACTTCTCAGATCGGCCCACCGGGAAATGTCCCGGTCCTAGCCACTCCAGGCCTGCTTCCATTTGTCCGTTCATCCCTCTGTCCATCTCTCTTGTGAGCTTGATAACTTGAAAAAAAGAGCGAGGTATACCAATTTTCATTTTGGTGTGTGGCTGCAAAATGTCCCTATTGAAAATTAGGTTGCCACGTCAAAATCCAAGATGGCTACCACCCTACATGTCCGTCGTCTTGTGAGTTGTATAACTCGCCACCCCCTGGCTCCACCACTGCACCTGCTCGTGGATAAAATAGCTCACTCCACTCACCAGGATCCGTCACTCTGCGCAGCCTCAGACAAGCCAAAACAAAAAAACTGCTTCTGTTCCTTTACACAGTGTAACTCCTGCCAACTTGAACATCTTGCACCAAAAACATCAGTGTGTACAGGTATGTGCATGACCTGTTCAATTCCAGTCCAGAAAAACACTCTTCTTTATTCAGATCTCTGAGCGATGAGCAGTGGTGGAGAAAGTACTCAAACACGGTCCTCAAGTAAAAGTACAAATAAACAGACAAAAATGTACTCTAGTAAAAGTAGAAGTACCACATTAATTTTTTTACTTAAGTAAAAGTAAATAAGTACTTGCTTTTAAAAATACTTAAAGTATTAAAGTAAAAGTACTTGCTGAATGTATTACCTAACCACGCAATGGCCTACAATATCATTAAGTGTGCGTACTGTATGTATATTTTCTGTAATACATTAAAAGTGTTGTTCCAGTTTAAAGAACAATGCTGCAGATAGTACATGTTTTTATTGTTTGACACAGTTCACGCTTGGACTTGTGATTCTGTGCATCAGAATTTCAGAGATGACCTACAGAGTTAAATGTTATTAAGCAAAATAAGAAAGAGGAATGATTTTACCTTTGAAAGTTTTGATTTAACACAAAGTAAAACCATTGTGTCATTTTAACTGCAGTAAAAACATTTACCGTTTGAAAGACTATTGAAAGGAAAATTATTGATTTTACTTGATTTTATCACTTGTTTTATTTATTTATTTATTTTTTAAGCAGGCCTATTCTGCCTCCACATGATTCTGTCTTTAATCTTAGTTAAATAAATAAATGTCACATTTCTGTCATCTGTGTATGTTTCCCATACAAGACGAAATTCATCTCTGCATTTAACCCAACCACCACCAGGTGGTGCAGTGAGCAGCCATAGAAAGCGCCCGGGGAGCTGGGGAATTAGGTGTGCACTCATAGACACCCCAAGGTGTGTAGTGGCCGGGGCCGCGTTTGAACCTGTGTCCTTCGGGTCCCAAGTCGGCAGCCCTGCCTCTACACCATCTTGGCCCCTTTGATGTTATTATTGATTTTACTTGATTTTATCACTTGTTTTATTTGTTGTAGCACTTTGAGATTTTTATTAATGAAAAGTGTGGTATAAATTGAATTCATTATTATTATTATTACCGTAAGTAAAAGTTGTCTGATGAAAAAAAGGAGCATTAGACCTAATAAAGGAACATGCACTGATCATTTCAACTCCAGTTTGTCATCAACTCTAGTTGAAATACTGTCTAGTCAACCTTGTAATGGGTCAATATGAACAATATTTTAACTTCCTGACACCATTTTAGTGTTGAGTCATTTAGAGAAATCTCTTGTCTCCTACCATCCATGAACTGACACATTTTAATATTGCAGCAAGAATTTCTTGTTCAAGTTCAGAAGAAGTTGGTTTTCAAAGTTTTTTTTGTCCAGTCTGTCTCTTTTGGGAGAGAGAATCTGTTCTGCTGTACTGAACAGTCTTTCAATAATCTTTCAATAATCTTTCAATAGTCTTTCAATGGTCTTTCAATAATCTTTCAATAATCTTTCAATAATCTTTCAATAGTCCATCAATAAGGTCATGGGTGGTGTGTATCTTCTGGCTGAATCTCTGTGGTGGAATCCATTGGGGGGGTGTTGGCGATGCTGTGGGTGACATATATACTGTACTAGACATCATTGGTCCAGCTCTTCTTGAAGGCAGGTCTAACGTTACCTGTCCACTTTGCAGTGATTCAATGGACCAACTCCTCTCTCAACATCAGTTACTTTCAAACTAACAACAAATCAAAAAGCTGCAACGTGAAAGTAACTTGTAACACAACACATTATAGAAATGTAGTGTAGTAGAAAGTACAGATACTTCATGTAAAATGTAGTGAAGTAAAAGTAAAAAGTACCCACATTTAATTCTACTTAAGTAAAGTACAGATACATGAAAAATGTACTTAAGTACAGTAACAAAGTACTTGTACTTAGTTACATTCCACCACTGGCGATGAGGGACATAAGTGCACTTGTTTTAATGCCTAAATATGATTTACATCTTAATGGTGGTGTTTGTTCTTCTTTGTCCATAAAGTTTCCGTTCCTTTTGTTCTCTGTCACTGATGCAGCAGTAAATCCAGTGCCAACTCCTCCGCCAGTCTGGGAGAAATGGTATCCGGTACATTCAAACCAAACCCAAACTCTGCAGGTCAGTCCCACAGATACATGTTTAACACTGATGTCATTTTACAATTTGTTTAATTATTTTGTCATTTCATTGCAGCACTTTCATTTGATAATGTTCTTGTTGGTCTGATATATATTTTTACCCTCATTGCCTGTTTTGAA
>JBBPBX010043833.1:0-10917 GCA_038048925.1 Garcialebias charrua
GCTATTGCAAGGAATTTAGGAATTTCACCATCTACGGTCCGTAATATCATCAAAAGGTTCAGAGAATCTGGAGAAATCACTACACGTAAGGGGCAAGGCCGAAAACCAACATTGAATGCCCGTGACCTTCGATCCCTCAGGCGGTACTGCATCAAAAACCGACATCAGTGTGTAAAAGATATCACCACATGGGCTCAGGAATACTTCAGAAAACCACTGTCAGTAACTACAGTTCGTCGCTACATCTGTAAGTGCAAGTTAAAGCTCTACTATGCAAAGCAAAAGCCATTCATCAACAAGATCCAGAAACGCCGCCGGCTTTGCTGGGCCCGAGCTCATCTGAGATGGACTGATGCAAAGTGGAAAAGTGTTCTGTGGTCTGATGAGTCCACATTTCAAATTGTCTTTGGAAACTGTGGACGTCGTGTCTTACGGACCAAAGAGGAAAAGAACCATCAGGACTGTTATAGGCGCAAAGTTCAAAAGCCAGCATCAGGACTGTTATAGGCGCAAAGTTCAAAAGCCAGCATCTGTGATGGTATGGGGGTGCATTAGTGCCCAAGGCATGGGTAACTTACACATCTGTGAAGGCACCATTAATGCTGAAAGGTACATACAGGTTTTGGAGCAACATATGCTGCCATCCAAGCGACGTCTTTTTCATGGACGCCCCAGCTTATTTCAGCAAGACAATGCCAAGCCACATTCTGCACGTGTTACAACAGCGTGGCTTCGTAGCAAAAGAGTGCGGGTCCTCCCCTGGCCTGCCTGCAGTCCAGACCTGTCCCCCATTGAAAATGTGTGGCGCATTATGAAACGTAAAATACGACAACGGAGACCCCGGACTGTTGAACAACTTAAGCTGTACATCAAGCAAGAATGGGGAAGAATTCCACCTGAAAAGCTTCAAAAATTGGTCTCCTCAGTTCCCAAACGTTTACTGAGTGTTGTTAAAAGGAAAGGCGATGTAACACAGTGGTAAATATGTCCCTGTGCCAACTTTTTTGCAATGTGTTGCTGCCATTGAATTCTAAGTTAATGGTTATTTGCAAAACAAAATAAAGTTTCTCCGTTCGAACATTAAATATATTGTCTTTGCATTCTATTCAGTTGAATATGGGTTGAAAAAGATTTGCAAGTCATTGTATTCTGTTTTTATTTGCGATTTGCACAACGTGCCAACTTTTCTGGTTTTGGGCTTGTACGTTCCTATATCCTCATCTATGGTCATGAGTTTTGGATTGTGACTGAAAGAACGAGAGCTTGGATACAAGCGACCAAAATGAGTTTTATCCACAGGGGTGTCTGGGCTCCACCTTAGAGATAGGGTGAGAAGCTTGGTCATCCGGGAGGGACTCAGAGTAGAGCCGCTACTTCTCCACATCGAGAGGAGCCAGTTGATGTGGCTCGGGCATTTGGTTAGGATGCCTCCTGGACGTTCCCGGCTGAGGTGTTCTAGACATGTCCCACCAGTCGGAGACCCAGAGGAAGACCCAGGACACTCTGGAGGGACTATATTTCTCGGCTGGCCTGGGAACACCTAAGGATTTCCCTGGAGGAGCTGGCCCAAGTGGCTGGGGAGAGGGAAGTCTGGGCCTCCCGCAGCCCGACCCTGGATAAGCGGAAGAAAATGGATGACTGAATGAATGGATGGATGGATGGCTATTACCATAGGAAGTTTTAGCTTAATTCCTGTAAATTTGACTGTTATAGCTATGTATTTCCAAAGGTCAGTTAGCTGTGGAGGCCATTTTGAATTGTACTGACTCCAAAAATTAATCAATTGTATACATATACCCAATTATTACTTTCTGAAAGTTTCATGATACGGTTCATGAGGTTCATGAGATATTTTCTAAGTGACAAGACTTGATTTTAAAGTTTAAAACCATGCTGTGCAGTCATTAGAGCACAAAGTTGGGATATGATGGGCATTACTTACTAAAACACAATTGTTTTTTTCCTTTGATGGTGGGTAATGTAGCCCTTAAATTGTGTATTAACTAAGAGCAGAGGAATTTTCAGAGGATTTGACTCATCATAGCGTCTTTCATGGACAGTATGAGCTGCTGTTCATTGTGTATGAGGGGGAGGGGGGAGGTTTATCTTATTTGAAAAAGTGAAGGGGGCCTGCCCTTATCTGTCAATAAACAGTAATTAGATTTTGTGGCCGATAGCGTCGATTGGTTTCTAATCTAGCTGTCGCCCTAGACGTGTGTAATTAAAATCCTGATTGATAAAGGGGCAGAAGCCCGCCCACGCCACCACTTTTAGCAGACCCTACCCCCGACCCCTTCAAAACACAAACAAGAGGGAGATATGAAAGAAGGCCTGCGGAGAAAACTGCACTCCATATTGATCAGCTTTATCTGCTTTCCTATCAATGCCCTTTTTCCCTCCACAATGCAGGAACGGGTACAAAGGTTTCCCACGTTAAACTTCAGGGAAAATGTTCATCCAGCCGATGCTATCTTCATAAAAAAATAATTTAAAAACAATTAAAATCTATTTGGTGACTTGTGGTCCAACTTTTGATAAATGTATGCAAAAATAAAATGAAGGGAAATTATAAAATATCAACCCTAATGACAACAATCCTACTTGATGAAAAATTTATCAAGAGAAAAGGCAATTTAAAAAAAACACAATTTAGCACCAGAAAAATAAAGAAAACTGCGCTCAAACATACAATCATATAAATTAATTATGGCATTCCTGTTTAGGTGAATAAGATAGTCACCCACTTTCCTACAGAGAGAAGTTATTCTGAAAACAGTTTTAAAGAAGTGATCTTCACATTTTACCATTACATGTGTAAAGACATGCAACCCAGGAAGATGAGACACTGCTCACAGCCAACAGTGAGACAGAAAATAGGCATCAACCAAAATAAGCACAACGTTCATTCAACTTTTATTTATACAGGTACAGCCAGGCCTGTGTAAGATTGCAATGAATTCATGTAAATAACGTTGCTATAATTAATGGCTGGTAGAAAGTAGCTACAAGGCCTTTCCTGGCATTCAGTGTTAAGCAAGATCTATTTCTGAAAAAGAAACCCAGTTTTAATTTCAGCCTCTTTATCAAGTTTTCAACATGTGGCTTAAGAGCATCAACCAAAATTCCCAAGTACAATTTATAAGAATCCACAAACTCAGTTGGAACACCATGTCACAGTCTGTCATCAGTTGTGTTGAACCTACATGCAGGAAGGCAGATTCCAGGTAGAAAGCTAAATATATTTATTTTCTAATAAACAAACAAAAACGCTGACAGGGCAGCTACTTAGAACAGGACGGACGACAGATCATAATACCATGGAAGGACAATCCGGAGACAAACACAAGACAGCAGAGAGCTGAATATATACACACACTGATTAGCACAACGACATCCACCTGTAGTGATTAACATGAGACACAGGTGAGACAGGGGCTAAACACAAGCAAGGAAAACACAGAGCTGAATCAGAAAACATTAGGAAACAGAAAGACGGGACAAAAATCCAGAAACACTACACACCATGCATGGATTAGATAGAAGGAAGGATTGTTGACACCACTTTCTGTTCGAAATCAACATCCCTTTGGTTTTATTTGCATTTAGTACCAATTTGAGGCGGAACAAATCTGATTGGATGATGTCAAAGACTGCAAAAGCTGAAAAACCTTAGTGTTTTAGCTCAAGAATAAACAACTGTATCGTCAGCATAGAGATGCAAGGAGATGTCAATGCAAGGTTCTGACCTACATTACTTACAGTACCGTATTTGTCGGCATTTAACACGCTTCTGTGTACAACACGCTTTGTCCAATTATTGTAAATAAATATAGGAAAAATCCATAAATAACACGCTTCGCCCTATAAGACGCATCTATTATGCGTCACTGCTACGCGACGCGTCAGCGCCTCATTTGCCCTGCTGAAAATGGCGGCCACAGAAGCGAGCGAGTACCGAATGACTTTACAAGATTAACACGGTAAAAACTATTATTTCTTTGCGAGAAAAAATATATTTCTTAGCTGACATTATAGCACAAGGGTTCCTGAGCTTAACCGTTCCTTAATCAATTCACAAAATGGTCAAATCTGCTAGATTTAAATTGTTTCGGTTTGACGTCTTCCAAAACAGTCTCGTGCGCTACGAAAATAAATTATAAATAAATCGAATTTTATCTCAAATGTCTTATACAGGACAACAGTTTGTACATTAAAGCCCATATAATTACACTCTGTAAGCCTAAAAAATATCAGAGTGGTTTAAGAGCTGTTTATCTAAACAGTAGGTATCTGTTCACGTTAGCGAACTGCTAAAGCCCCCAGTATACCTGCGCGTACTGCCTATACGCCTCTGTACGACGTACGTACGCTGTGGCAAAAGCGTAGCCCTGCGTAGCCCCTCAGGGCACGAACGCGCAAAGCTCTTTTTTTACGACCGCGCACGCTTGCGCGGTGTCTGACCATAAACTTCCCCGGCGCCGGACTGTTTTGTATGTTACACAAATGAATTAAATTCCTCTTCTTTATCGCTGATCGGGCCTTTTCTTTTGTTTTTTTTGCCAAAAGTCAAGTAATCGCTTCTTCCTCCGTTCACTCGATGACTGAAATGAATGAATTCAGGTCCTACCTGGCTGCGCTTGGGTTTAAATATTTCCTGGTGGGCTGTGGGCTGCAGGAAAAGCGCTCCCTGTTATTATTTTTATTTCTTAGAACTTTTTATAACATATAAAGTACAAGCCCAAAACCAGAAAAGTTGGCACGTTGTGGAAATCGCAAATATAAACAGAATACAATGACTTGCAAATCTTTTTCAACCTATATTCAATTGAACACACTGCAAAGACCACATACTTAACGTTCGAACTGGTAAACTTTGTTATTTTTTGCAATTATTAGCTCATTTGGAATTTGATGCCTGCAACATGTTTCAAAAAAGCTGGCACAAGTGACAAAGAAGACAGAGAAATTTGAGGAATGCTCATCAAACACTTATTTGGAATATCCCACAGGTGAACATGCAAATTGGGAACAGGTGGGTGCCATGATTGGGTATAAAAGCAGCTTCCTTGACATGCTCAGTCATCCACATAGAAGGATGGGGCGAGGGTCACCACTCTGTGAACAAATGCGTGGGCAAATTGTCGAACAGTTCAAGAACAACTTTTCTCAACGAGCTATTGCAAGGAATTTAGGAATTTCACCATCTACGGTCCGTAATATCATCAAAAGGTTCAGAGAATCTGGAGAAATCACTACACGTAAGGGGCAAGGCCGAAAACCAACATTGAATGCCCGTGACCTTCGATCCCTCAGGCGGTACTGCATCAAAAACCGACATCAGTGTGTAAAAGATATCACCACATGGGCTCAGGAATACTTCAGAAAACCACTGTCAGTAACTACAGTTCGTCGCTACATCTGTAAGTGCAAGTTAAAGCTCTACTATGCAAAGCAAAAGCCATTCATCAACAAGATCCAGAAACGCCGCCGGCTTTGCTGGGCCCGAGCTCATCTGAGATGGACTGATGCAAAGTGGAAAAGTGTTCTGTGGTCTGATGAGTCCACATTTCAAATTGTCTTTGGAAACTGTGGACGTCGTGTCTTACGGACCAAAGAGGAAAAGAACCATCAGGACTGTTATAGGCGCAAAGTTCAAAAGCCAGCATCTGTGATGGTATGGGGGTGCATTAGTGCCCAAGGCATGGGTAACTTACACATCTGTGAAGGCACCATTAATGCTGAAAGGTACATACAGGTTTTGGAGCAACATATGCTGCCATCCAAGCGACGTCTTTTTCATGGACGCCCCAGCTTATTTCAGCAAGACAATGCCAAGCCACATTCTGCACGTGTTACAACAGCGTGGCTTCGTAGCAAAAGAGTGCGGGTCCTCCCCTGGCCTGCCTGCAGTCCAGACCTGTCCCCCATTGAAAATGTGTGGCGCATTATGAAACGTAAAATACGACAACGGAGACCCCGGACTGTTGAACAACTTAAGCTGTACATCAAGCAAGAATGGGGAAGAATTCCACCTGAAAAGCTTCAAAAATTGGTCTCCTCAGTTCCCAAACGTTTACTGAGTGTTGTTAAAAGGAAAGGCGATGTAACACAGTGGTAAATATGTCCCTGTGCCAACTTTTTTGCAATGTGTTGCTGCCATTGAATTCTAAGTTAATGGTTATTTGCAAAACAAAATAAAGTTTCTCCGTTCGAACATTAAATATATTGTCTTTGCATTCTATTCAGTTGAATATGGGTTGAAAAAGATTTGCAAGTCATTGTATTCTGTTTTTATTTGCGATTTGCACAACGTGCCAACTTTTCTGGTTTTGGGCTTGTAGAAACACTGCAGCAGAACACCGCAGCGGGCTGCTCATGATGAGTTCTCGAGTTTTCTCACTGAGCTGTCAATCATTTCAGTAGGCGTGTCAGCAAGTGACCAATCAGCGACCTCAGTTTGTCCCCTCTGCGCGCAGCTGCAGAGGGGACAGCTGCTGCTGCTCACATTACAACAAGGATTTGGAGCGAAAACGCGAGCATTTAACGTGAGAAAGAAAGCAGAGCTATGCCAGCGAACGCGTGCGCACAGAATGCGCGCGTAGATTGGCGTAAAGGGAGGACGCTGAGGTCTACTGGAGGCTTAACAGCTAAAAGAGCGTTTTTTTAATAGCACTAAATGTCTTCTGCAGCTAACAGCTTGTAAATGACTACCACATAATTACGCTCTGTTAAGGCCCCAATATACAGTACCTGTTTCTTTTGCCTCACGCCGTAGGAGCGCCGTGGGAGCGCCGCGGCAAAAGCTTTTGATCACGGGCGTGAACGCGCCAAGGTCAAATTTTACTACGCCTACGCGCGCGCGTTGATAAACTGCCTCGCGTGTCAGCAAATGACCAATCAGCGACCTCAATTTGTCCTGCTCCGCCCGGCTGCAGCTGCTGGAGCCTGCACTCAGAGAGCTGCGCTTGCACAGAACTATAAAATGAACTGCCTGCGCGCTGCACACGCCAGTCCAGCGGCGCTGGGCACAAAGAACAGTATACTGGGGGCTTAAGTTTCAAGAAAATCCGTGGTGTGGTTTATGAGTTATCTTGCTAAAAAAAACAGCTAACCTCACAGCTAATGGCTGCTATCTCCAGAGCAGGAGGCCGGGCAGCGACAGAGTCAGTCCGAGCAGGAGGCTTTTATCGGACACGAGCTAGAAACGGTCGGTGTACTCTCTGGAAGTTTCCCCCTAGCGGACAAAAGTGGTACTGCACCATTTTTGGGCCAAAATGAAAAACTGCGACATCAGAGCCAAAAATGGGTCTAAAAATATGGGAAAAAATCCATAAATAACATGCTTCGGCGTATAACCCGCAGGACATTCAAATGAGTAAAAAAAACTGTGTGTTATATGCCGATTTTTACGGTATATAAATTGTAAAGAGAGTGGGTCCTAAGACTGAGCCTTGTGGTACACTATTATTGACAGTTAAATAACTAGAAGAAGTACCGGTACCATTGTGTTGAACACGTTGCTTTTGACCTGAGAGATAATTAGAAAACCATCTGATAGTGTGATCTGAGAAACCAGTATCTGAGAGTTTATGACATAAGATGTCATGATCTACGGTATCAAAAGCTTTGGACAGGTCAACAAAGCAATGCTAAATATATACAACAATATATACAGCAGTGCTAAATATATAATCAAGATCAAGCTTGAGTGTGGTGTCATACCAACAAGAAATTAGGATACTGTAATCTGTTTCTTGAAGTCACATTTTACCTGATAATCTGCAAGGTTGTTTTAGGCTCTGTAAACTGGGAGAGACTGCAGGGCCTTTCCTATCTGACACTAGCCTGGCCCTCGCCTTCCTGCACAGCTCCGCTCAATTCTCATTTCCCAAGCGAAGTGAAGGACAAGGGTCTGGTTTTAACCAGGCTAATCTGACACCAGTGACAGCTCTGAGTGGTATCTGTACCTCATCTCTACCTACCGATACTTTTTACCATAACTGCATTGATGAATACATTTTGTGAATGCACACACCAAACAGAATGTATCTGCACCTCCTCTCCTATAGCAGCACCAGTACTCACTCCATATCAACTTTGAAATTAGAAGCGTCTTAGCGTGAGCACTCTGAAGGGTTGAGCATTCTTTAACGCAATGGTCCAGAGCCTGATTTGATTCCTAATGGGAGGTAAAGGAAAACTTTCATTGGGCAGAAAATGACCTAAGTTTTCTTTCCATGCACTCTGTGCGAGATTAAGATTGATAAATGCTCACGTTATTGTGCTATTTCATGCATGTTGCACTTTATTTAACCAATTTATTTAATATCCTCACTAAACAATGATTAAATATCGGTACCAAACAAAACAAAAGAAAATGAACAAGGAAATATGGGAAACTTTTTTCATTTATTTTATGGGGATTTTGTGGAGATGCTTTCCTACATGCACTCAATGCACTTTACCACAGGGCACTAAGATTTATTGCTTATTTTACATTAGTCATACATAATAGCTTTTTATACTCTCTAATCAAATGGTCTGTCATGTTCAACTTTATCATGGGCATGCTCTTATTTATACCTAGTTTTTTTTATTTGCTTTCTTCTCATTTTCCAATCCCTATCTATAAAAAGGAAACAGTCACTTATCAGTATGCAGCTCCATCGGTTAGAAATCAAAACAACACACAGTAAATCTATAGGATTTGATGTCACAAAAAAAATTTAAGCTATTTTTTTTAATTTAAAAAAAAGATGGTTTGGGAGGTTGGCTGCACAATAGTTTAAGTGTTTTACGCAAAACACAAGAGAAAAGAAAATGCTGGAGCATTTTAAATGTTGTGCTATGTGCTCTTGCACAGAGCACTGCAACAAATAGAAGATTCTTGCATTAAGATGGGGAATAGTTTTTTTCCTCCCACATCAGTTCTGTCAGTAAAGTAACAGCACAAAAGAAAATAATGACTTATGTAGTACAGTACTGTTGGAATAAATAATTTAAGTGCAACACTGGGCTGTATTGTTGCATCTTGCAGTATAATCTTTAAAATGTACACTACATTAAATTAATATGTCTTTGTTATTTTTTCTCAATTACATGGACAAAAGTTTAATTTTTAAGAGGTACTGTATTGTGTCAAAATGCATACCATTGTGTACATTTTTCCTATTTTGTTAAAGCATGAACAAAATACTGTATAACATTTTATAAGACGATTTATAGTGAGGTTCTTATCAAGATGATTGACTTTATTAACTAAAACCTTACCCTTGACAAACTTGGACAGAAAGCTTGTGGATATAAAAAACCTTGTTATCTCGTGTGACTAATATGTGATTGGAGATCATATTTTCCTTTTGATTCTTCTTAAGATTGTCCTTTCTCCTGATAATAAGGCCAGCTCCCCCTGTGGTTCCATAACAGAGGAGTGACCTTGTTACCAGGGTGCCATGTGTCACAGCAGGGGGACCCAGAGGGAGAGGACGGGGTGAACAGATCATCTCCCTGCACGCCTGGTACCCGTGCCCTACCCGTCTTGCTCCCACCACAGGCCCAGTACCACGGAGGCCATTGTGGGGATAGAGGCAGCTCTGGGCTCTGGAGAACATGACTCCAATTAAGCTCCAGTTGCCTGGTTCATGCTCCACTGCCTCTGCAGCCCGGCTGTCCTGGACATGAAGACACACAGTCATAGAAATGAACTCTGTCAAACTGGTCACTGCGAGTTAGATTCTGCTTTTCAACAGTCACTGGGAATTATCTAATATTATGACTTGTTCTAATGTTAAAGAATGCAAAGCATAACTCTATAAGAAAAGAGAAACCACAATCAACGATTGTTTCCTGATTTTAAATGTCCCCCCAAAAAAAGAAGAAGACATGTTAGAGTTAAGCACACAGTAATAGATGAGAGTGAAAGACAGGCCTCGTTTTCCCCTGTGATTAAAAATGTATGTTGCCACACGCAGCCTTTGGTGTGGAACTCTCCTGGAAGAGGAGCTGGTTAATATTCAGGCCCATGTCTGGCTAATGTCTTAAAGTGATAAATAGGAGGGGGTTGCTGCCGTTTGATTGTTCTTCACAGGCAGTCTGGGAGCAGCAGCACAGGGGGATTTAAGGTGGAGGAATCCTCTCAAAGCTCCTCATTCATTCACTCTCAGACGCCCCATCATTAATTGGGCCTGTCGACATGACTCCTCTGTACCCAGGGCCACTGGCTGCTACCGTGGTGGATGAGCTTTTTAAGACAGTTCAAAAGAGTCCTTGCCTCATGAAAGGCATTCAAATTACATGAAATTGCATTCATGTTAACACTAGGAATACCAGAATATTCAGATGAGTACTACACTTACCAGAGACTGTAAAATGACAGATTGAAGGATTTGCATTCCATTAGGTTTGTGTGACCCCCTGGGGCTGAAGTCTTTTGTGTGCTCAAAACATCCCCCCAGTAGCCAAAACAAAACATCTCCCCCATATTCCAACAACAACATTCCTTCTGCAGGTTCAAAGTGCAGCTTTTTACAACACAGACCAAACTTTTGGAGATGTTGATGACTCTTTGCAAATGTCAACGCTAGAAACTTCAGTTTATTTTATAGATATACGTTTTATACTTTTTATACTACTATGCAAAAACTCAGGACAGTATTACACTTTTATTATTTCATTTTATGCTTATGTTCATTGGGTGTTTGGTGTTTTAGGGGTGTTTGGTGTTTCAGTGTTGGTGTAAATTTTCATACTTTTATACTATTATGAAAAAACTCAGGACAGTGTTACACTTTTTTACTATTTTATGCTTATGTTTATTAAATGTTTTAGTGTTTAGTGTTTAGATGGTTACTGTTGCACCGAGGGACTGAGAGAAACGCAATTTCGGTCCTGTGTATGTCCTGTACATATTGCAGTTCT
>JBBPBX010043833.1:11946-24880 GCA_038048925.1 Garcialebias charrua
GTATTTTTATTCTTACAGAATTTGTGTTCTCTCCATATCAGTTTGTTCATTCATTCATTCAACCTTTATTTATACAGGCTGGACTCGTTGAGCCACGGGGACTCATTTACAAGAGGGACCTGTCTCACTCACACCTAGGGTCAATTTAGAGTTAACAATCAGCCTAACATGCATGTTTTTGGACTGTGGGAGGAAACCGGAGCACCCGGAGAAAACCCACGCATGCACGGAGAGAACATGCAAACTCCACCCAGAAAGGCCCCCGGACCAGGATTTGAACCGGGGACCTGCTCGCTTAGAGGCAGTCAAAGTCAAAGTCAACTTTATTGTCAGAACTACAATACAGGTAGTCCCCGATTTACGAGCGCTCTGATCTACGAGGTTCCGGACTTACGAGCTGGCGAATTATTGGAAAAAACGCAAAAAATACTGAGTTTTCCTGTGTTTTTTCACCACAGTTCGTTAGCTAAACATGTGGACACACGTTTCCGATCATTTTTATGCACTCATAAGCAGTTTTTCGATGAAAAACGAGTGTTCGTAGTCGCGCTAGCAAAACCGTTCCAATTTACGAGCGAAATTCCGGACTTACGAGAAGCGTGGCGGCCGTTCCAAATTACGAGATTTCCAGTTTACGAGCGCCTCGTTGTAACGGATCTCGCTCGTAAATCGGGGACTACCTGTATGTACAGGACATACACAGGACCGAAATTGCGTTTCTCTCAGTCCCTCGGTGCAACAGTAACCATCTAAACACTAAACACTAAAACATTTAATAAACATAAGCATAAAATAGTAAAATAGTAAAAAAGTGTAACACTGTCCTGAGTTTTTTCATAATAGTATAAAAGTATGAAAATTTACACCAACACTGAAACACCAAACACCCAATGAACATAAGCATAAAATGAAATAATAAAAGTGTAATACTGTCTTGAGTTTTTGCATAGTAGTATAAAAAGTATAAAACGTATATCTATAAAATAAACTGAAGTTTCTAGCGTTGACATTTGCAAAGAGTCATCAACATCTCCAAAAGTTTGGTCTGTGTTGTAAAAAGCTGCACTTTGAACCTGCAGAAGGAATGTTGTTGTTGGAATATGGGGAGATGTTTTGTTTTGGCTACTGGGGGGATGTTTTGAGCACACAAAAGACTTCAGCCCCAGGGGGTCACACACACCTAATGGAATGCAAATTCCTCAATCTGTCATTTTACAGTCTCCCATGGGAGCTATATGTAAAATATGTACAAGTACATGTGTTTGGTATTCCTAGTGTTAAGCCTTGCAGGCATAGTCATACAGTACTCGAGCGTAATGTCTTCATCCGTGCCCTGCATGTCTGTGTTACTATAATGTCTTTCTCTTGAAATCACAAACTAAAATGTTTGCTTTATTATCTGTAAATACAGTATGTGTTTATTCTGTTGACTGTAATGTATTGTCTGCAAATATAAATGTAGTAGTGGCATTACATTATATCCAACTAAAACTTACATTATTAGATATATTAAATAACCATATACAGTATTGGTACACTATCTTATGATAAGTAGACAGGAAACAACAACTTTTGACTATGTTTGAATGTCTTGGGTATTTTTTTATGTTAAATGACACACTGTACATTTAAAGAACTGAACTACAGTGTGGCATACTTTCTACCTTAACACTTATATCTCCGTGGAAGTGGTTATGCAGGACAAGGTGAGTTCAGCCTTCAAAACTTTGTGATTTCTACTGATGTGGAGTTGGAAGGTTACAGCAGACGGAGGCCAGATTTGGTTCACCATGCCAACCGTATGATGCTTAAGTATTTATAACCATTAGGAGCTGTATATATGTCACAAAGTACAGGGGGTTCATTTTAAGTTGGCATAAAAGGAGGCCACTACTCTATATCGCTTCCATCCTTGTCTTAGTATTTTTTTTAAATTTCCTGCTAGAACTGATGACCTCTACATCATGTAACGGTCAAACTCTTTAAAAATACAGTTTAAAGAACAATTTGTAGCTGACGGTCCACCGTATTTGGAATTTGTTGATAGTTTATGAAACAATTGTTGTCGTACAAATTGCACTTAAAATGTAATATTTATCAAATGAAGGTGGTTATTGAAGGAAGACACGTTTTGTTGGCTACATTGGTGTGATCTTTGGTAAAATTGTCAAATGTGTAGCACAGACTGAGTTGGAATTGAATGTTTGCTCCATGTCTGCTTCCAAAGAGACCTCACACAAAGCTTTAAAGTTGGCCCACCAATTATTTTTAAAGCCACTTTCCATGGCAATACTGTACTCCATTCACCCTTTGCACTGTCATTTTAGGTACTTCTTGCTAAAACTACTGTATTTGCAATCTCACTCTTTCTCTCTACATGTTTCACAATCTTTTTCAATAACACACATTTGGTATCTTCCCATTTCTTTTTCCCCTTCTCCTCCTCTCCCTGCCATGTAAGTGCATTCTGTTATGGCAGTGGGAAGGCTACCCGCAGCGGGAGAGATCCTAATTAACAGGCTATTCATTTGTGTGGAGCGGAGGACTCCTGCTTTCTGAGCACTTGTTTTATGGTGGCGCTAGGGAGCTCTGTCCAGGGATTTGGAGGGGGATAATTGCCTTTGCCGCAGGCTGCAGTAATCTGGTCGGCTAATTCATTATTTTAATAAGTTAGCTTCTCCTCGGGGGTGTGCTAGCTGCGCTGCGCCTCAAACCTTGGTGGTGCACCTCGTTATTGTGGCGCTCTTTTACACCGACGCCCGCTCGGGGTTAATAACTGTTATTAGCCTCTCTCCTCAGCCTGCAATTTCTCGTTTAACTAGGGCGATTCAAACGAAACCTTTGCGAGCGTCTAATAATCAACCTCTCTGGAACCAGGGGTAATCCCTATGAAGGGGTCCGCATACTGGAGAGGGGTAATGGATTCAATCGTCTGAGTGCCTGTGCCTCCACTTCTTTCATTAAAGGTCCTGCTGTTATTTTTGTTGTTCATGCTGCTGTTGTTTCTGAGCCATCTCAAAATCATTTAAGGGAAGAAATATTTGCTTTGAGCAAGGAAAGTAGATCAGATTTATACATATGAAGAAAATGACCATTAGCTTTGCGTAACTAATGGCTTCATTTAGGCCATAATCTTCCATCTCTTTAATGCAGTGTTTTTCAACCTTTTTTGAGCCAAGGCACAGTGTTTTCATTGAAAAAATCCCGAGGCACACCACAAACCAAAATTGTAAACAAAGATACACTGTATCCGCCTATATTAAATATATAGTCATTCTTATCAAAGTGTCTTGAATAGGAATGAAATGAACACTAAATGTATTTTTATCATGTTTTATATTTCTTATTTCAAATTGCACTTAACATGAAATTGAAGGCATGTTAACATGCCTTCAAATACACCTGAACAGTGCCACAACAATGTGTTCTTAAAATTAAAGAGGATGAAATTGCACTTAACATCCCTTCAAATAAACCTGAACAGTGCCACAACAATGTGTTCTTAAAATTAAAGAGGATGAAATTGCACTTAACATGCCTTCAAATAAACCTGAACAGTGCCACAACAATGTGGTCTTAAAATTAAAGAGGATGAAATTGCACTTAACATGCCTTCAAATAAACCTGAACAGTGCCACAACAATGTGGTCTTAAAATTAAAGAGGATGAAATTGCACTTAACATGCCTTCAAATAAACCTGAACAGTGCTACCATTCTCTCTACATTTTACTCACTTGAAACCTGTGCCTGTTTGGATGAACACAAAGCTCACGTTCACAGTTTCTGCCTTCTTCTGATTTCCACTTGGGCCTTCATCTGGGTCAGAATTTTGTCCAGGGACCAGACCGGATTTAGTATTTTTTCTTTTGAAAAAGTTTTCCATCGCTGTTTGTTTGAGAAGATCCTCACTGTTGGTTTGTTTTGCTCACTGCTCACATCACGTTCATGCACCGCTACTTCTCTTGTTTTAATGTGCGACGCTATGCTCCATACTGCCACCTATCGCTCGGTAAGGAAATTACACCAGTTAATAAAAATTTCATAATTTACTAATTTTACACGGCACACCAGACGATCTCTCGCGGCACACTGGTGTTCCACGGCACACTGGTTGAAAAACACTGCTTTAATGGGCTATGCATTCAGCAGGATGTGTCTGTAGCGGCAGGCAGGTTTATTGGCTTCAGAGTATTCAGAGGTTTTTGTGCATTGACTGATTAAAAACCAGTCATAACCAGAAGAGATAAAACAAAGGGGTTCATGAATAGAAGTTTTTTTTTATCCAATATTGGAGATGGTGATGGCTAAGTGTTTGAAGGAACCTGCTGTTAAAATCCAATTATCAGTACAGAACAAAGTGGTTAAAGGGTTTTGAATGCACATATTGAATACATTATTTTACTTTGTGATGAAAGGAGATGTCCTAATTCACTTTAGGGGAAAAATACAATGCAGACAAGGAAATCTTGTTATGTGCCCTGTGGTATCCCTGCTTTGCATTTGCCAATGAGAAAGTGCAAAGAATACAAAACACAAAATCCGCTCAAAATGTACTCATGGAATGAGTCAATCTGCAACTCAGACTGACATCTTATAATGCATCTTCTTTTCGACAGGTTTGTTAAAAGCAGATCAGTAAATGTTTTATCAATTAGATGTATTTTAGTGACCATTCATTGTGTGTTAGGTGTCCTGTGTGTCTGTTCACATGATCTCTTAGGCTAATCCTGTTAGCTTGTTGAGCTTTCATCATGCAGTTGCCTGCCAGCTACTGTGAAATGAGTTTGTGGATATTAAAAGAGTCTATCTCTTCATCTGTACCTAACTATAGTGGAGTGACACTGACACGTTGTGAAATGGAAAATGTTGAACCGAGCAGGTCCAGATTCTTTGGTCAGTCATACGACTAAAAGAATAACATTTCCACTAATGCTTTTTCCCATCGACTCAACAACAATTAACTCACCTGAGATATTGCTCAATGTTTATCCAAGATTGTAACAGCCTGCAAATGGTTGAGCATGATCTTTTAGTACTTTTATCTGCATCTAAAAGTTAAACTTGTTCTCAGCCACAGCCCCTTATGCACACAGTAGTGTTGTGCTCCATAAAGTGTGCACGTGATAATAAATGGTCTGGTTCACGATTAACCATAATCTACTTGTGTGTCCTAGCTGGCCACATGTGGAGCTCGAGCTGAGCTCTGGCCTTTGGGGATGCCTCCGGCTTGTTCAGGGCCATAGTTTTTCAAAGCCCACGCTGCCATCTGTTACAACAGTGTCCCTGCTGTCCTTCTCAGACTGACATGGTTACTGCCGGGACTGCAGAGACTCATGAGTGTTCTACACCCAGGTGTAATGACAGCATTAATCATACAGAAATTGCTATAGAAAACATGTGAAAACTGAAATGCAACCAATAAATGCACTATTTGTAGCACTACATAAATGCTGTTTCTGCACCAAAAAATAATTTTCTCTGTCATGGATACATCATACTCTTCTTTGTAAGGCTGTATTGATCAATGATATTAGCCGATGTTTATTTAAAAACTGCTGGAGTGGCATAGCTCAGGCCAACAGTCCTGCCCACCTTAAAGCCGCTCAACTTAGCATGACTGGCTGCTAATGAGTGGTCCCTCCTCTCATCACCCAATTCTAAGTCCCTCCATCCCACATTCATCAATTCTCATTAGCGAAAATCATCATGTGGAATACCAACTTTTGGCCGATATTCATCACTGTCAGCCCTCATCCATGGCAGCACAATGACAGAGTATAGCCTGAGTAGCACTGACCTAGCTGTTTTATTCTGTAATCTCGCCCTCTGCAGTGTTTTTCAACCAGTGTGCCGCGGAACACCAGTGTGCCGCGAGAGATCGTCTGGTGTGCCGTGAAAAATTAGTAAATTATGAAATTTTTATTAACTGGTGTAATTTCCTTACCGCGCGATAGGTGGCAGTATAGAGCATAGCGTCGCACATTAAAACAAGAGAAGTAGCGGCACATGAACGTGACGTGAGCAGTGAGCAAAACAAACCAACAGCAAGGATCTTCTCAAACAAACAGCGATGGAAAACTTTTTCAAAAGAAAAAATACTAAATCCGGTCTGGTCCCTGGACAAAATTCGGACCCAGATGAAGGCCCAAGTGGAAATCAGAAGGCAGAAACCATGAGACTGTACAGTAAGGCTTACATCTCTTTTGGATTTACTTTGAGCTATTTTGACATTGCTCCCATTTTCCACAACATATCTGTGCAAAGTGAGCTTCTCCAGCCTAACTGCCATGAAAACTAAAAACAGAGAGAGACTGAGAGCTGTTGAGGAAGAGCTTTGTGTGTGTGTTTTCTTAATTCGTGCCAGAATATCAGCTTTGTGTTCATCCAAACAGGCACAGGTTTCACACTAAGTGAGTAAAATGTAGAGAGAATGGTAGCACTGTTCAGGTGTATTTGAAGGCATGTTAAGTGTAATTTCATCCTCTTTAATTTTAAGACCACATTGGTGTGGCACTGTTCAGGTGTATTTGAAGGCATGTTAAGTGCAATTTCATCCTCTTTAATTTTAAGACCACATTGGTGTGGCACTGTTCAGGTGTATTTGAAGGCATGTTAAGTGCAATTTCATCCTCTTTAATTTTAAGACCACATTGGTGTGGCACTGTTCAGGTTTATTTGAAGGCATGTTAAGTGCAATTTCATGTTAAGTGCACCTTGAAATAAGAAATATAAAACATGATAAAAATATATTTTTGTGTTCATTTCATTCCTATTCAAGACACTTTGATAAGAATGACTATATATTTAATGTAGGCGGATACAGTGTATCTATGTTTACAATTTTGGTTGGTGGTGTGCCTCGGGATTTTTTCAATGAAAACACTGTGCCTTGGCTCAAAAAAGGTTGAAAAACACTGGTTTATGGAACTCTAGCAACTTTTTGTTCTTGGCTTTTTCTTTTCCTTGTTCTGTAGAGTCACTGAAAATGGTTTTGACAATACAGTATGCTCAAATACACATCATGTTGCATGCTTGTTTTTGCCATTTGAACCATGTCTCATGGTTCCATTTTATAGAGAAGCTAGTGGTTTTTTTTATGTGACAAAATAAATGGGCTGTATTACACAATGTATATAGCTGCTGTAAGGCTGCTAATTAGCCCAATGCTGATCCTGATCAATATTTGACTGGGACTCCAATTTGACACGTTAGATCAAAACTAGAACTAGAAACATTTCTGCCACTTGGTGCATTTAGCTGATAGTATTCTAAGCATGTTTGGGAGGTCACTATTTTCTGCTATCACACTAAATTGTAGCTCCATAACTCTATAATTTATTGTGTTATAGCCATTTTTGTATTAGCAGTGGAAGCCATTTAGAATTTTGAAAATAACATTTAGTATGCTTTTGGTATTATGGGTATAGTTGTAGATTATTGGCAGCTGCTATTACACCAGAATGTTACTCAATAGGTTTAAAAATGGCAGAGTTGTAGACATTTTTGTGTTCGTGCCAAGAAAGCTGTTCTGGCTGCACTACATTATAGTTGGAAGAATTGAATGATGCATTTAGAAACTCATTTAGAGGTGACTTGGATAGGTGCTGCCACTGAATACCATTTATTCATGTTCTTTTCTATGACATGCCCCTATTATTATTGTTTTTGTTAACAGCAATATGCTTTTTTGGTATCTGTATGGAAAATATGACATACTACCAATAAATAAGTAGTTTATCTAAGCTCAAAAACTTCAAGTCAAACTATTCTTTTTAAATTACCTCTGTCTGTCCAACTACAGTTTGGGCACTTATGTCACGAACAGATTGCTTTCAGCAGCAGTGTGTTCCCCCTCCTGTAAAAATAGCTTGTGTGTGTCATTCTCATAACAGCAGCAGGATCAATAGATTTATTCCTGTTTTAGCCACCTTGCCCGCCCACGCCTGAGAATAGGACAGCTTGCAAAACACAGCAGCCATGTCAGCTAATCGCAGCCTTTTTTTGCGTTAGTCGTTCGTGCCCCATTGTTGGCCCACACCGACTGCTTGCCCAGCACAGCTAGAGATTCTACCCAGAGGTCACCGGGCTGGCCGCCTTGACTCAGTCCAACTGCCCTCCTGCCAGGTGGATCAGAGTGAGGCTAGCAGTTTGTCTCTGCTGAGAAAATGAGATCACACTACCACAATGGGGGAGCTGTATTTGGAAGACCTTCATACCAGGCTACAAGATAGCACTAGAAAACCATTTGCATCAACCAAAGAACATTATAATAAATCAGACACTGCACTGGAGGGATGGGAATGTAGGAGAGATATCAGTAAGGTTTTTGACTCAGTTATTCACTGATTTGAGGAAATGCCTAAAGAGTGGAGGGGTGTGCTGGAGCCAGTTTTTAAGAACACAGAAGACAGAGTTGCAGTAACTATAGGGAAATTAAGCTGATGAGCCACACCATGAAGATCTGGGAGAGAGTTGTGGAAGCAAGACTTAGACGAGAGGTGACTGTGAGCAGCAGTATGGTTTCATGCCAAGAAAGAGCACCACAGATACCATCTTTGCTTTGAGGATGTTGATGGAGAAGTACAGAGAGGGTCAGAAAGAACTTCATAGTGACTTTGTGGATTTAGAAAAAGCATATGACAGGGTGCGGAGGGAGGAGGTGTGGTATTGCATGAGGAAATCTGGAGTGGCAGACAAGTATGTTAGACTGGTACAGGACATGTATGAGGACAGCAGGACAGTGGTGATGTGCTGTAGGAGTGACAGATAGCTTCAAGGTGGAAAAATACAAAAAAATCTGATATGCATCCTATCAAGGTGGTAAAAACATTGACTTGTTTGAAACAGAGATACAGGTTTTAATTTGTATAGAATAAAATTTTGATGGACGGATGAACGGACAGATGGACACAGATGCAGATTTTATTGCGAACCTCTGAGAGCAGCATATGATGACCTGAGGCGGTGTCTCTGTGGTTGAAGCATCAGTCACTTCCCTCAGGGCTGCTGAAGACGATGTAAACACTGTAAGCAGCTTTCCTCCTCTGCAGAACAAGACCTAGGGAAACTTACTGGATCTAAAGAGTTGTAAGAACTTATAAAACTGTGCAGAGGAGCTGGAAGAATAACAGGTGGGTAATATACCGTAAGCTTGACCAGTGAAACTAATCTAAGAGCTAAAACACCATTAGTGCCATTTAGGAATACTTTGAGTCATGTCAGCCAGGATTAACTTGTGGCAAAAACACAGAAAAACAGTTTGTTTTTCAGAAAATTAACAAAAATGCATGTGATGTTTCTTTTCACAAAGATGGTGAAAAGAAACCGTCCATCATTAAACAGAGGTGGAGGCCTCCGGGTTCAACTGTCCCCCACTTACAATGCTGTTATTGCTAGTATCACTCAGCCCTCTGTGAATAGCAAACAACCATCAGGGTGTTAACGATCCATCGTCAGGCTGATGGTCCTCCTTGATCATGTGAGCAGCTGGTTTCGGCTGTCATCAGCCAACTGGTTGATCCACTGTGGGAGGGTGCTATTTATAAGACTGAGCTGAACACAGCTTCTCAGACTGAGGAAGTCTTTCGGACGAAAGACGAAACGTTTCTACAGTTTTTTTTTGCTTTGTTTTGTTTTGTTTTTTGAATGTCCAGAGGACCAGACTTAGCTTTTTTAGATTTTTCGACCTGGATTATTGAGCATGCATCAGGGGATGAATACATGTAGTTTTCATTTGATACTATTTCTATCTTAACGTGATTCTTGACCCGCCATTGTGTAGCTGTTCCTACCACACCCAGCCGGTTGAAGCAGATGGCCACTTGTCCTGAGTATGGTTCTTCTAAAGGTTTCTTCCTCATGAGGGAGTTTTTCCTTCCCACTGTCACCTTCATGCTTGCTCAAGATGAGAGTTCTGCATTGGAGTTAAATTCAAAGCAGTCTGCTCCTCAGATAATTATTGTTAACTTACTTTTTATGTATATGAATGTTTCTGTTCAGTTCCCTGAGATTACTTTTGTTGTGACTTGGTGCTATATAAATTGAATTGAATTGAATTAAAATGTGCTTTAGGCATCAAAACAATTTGGTTAGGCTTAGAAAGAGAACGTGGTTTTGATGTGAAAATATTGTTTTTTTTACAATAATAAACTATGATTTGAAAACATTTAGCTGCTATAGCCCCCGCCCCTCGCACTGTGATTGCTGGACATGGGCATGGGACATGCGACCCCCGTGACCCAAAATGGAAGAAGCAGGTAAAAGATAATGGATGGATGGATGGATGGATAGCTGCTATAGCTTACATTAATGAGGATATTTTGCAGATAACAAATATTTTCTACTGTTTATGCCTTTTATCCACATGTAAATATTTTAGGTGAAAAGGTTGTGAAATGAAGAATAAAATATTAGAGACAGTGCAGGAAATTCTGCTGCAATTTTAAGAAATGTACAGAATTAAAAGTTACGTATTTTCTGGAATATAGGTTGCGGCTTTTTTATCATTTTTGCATGCCCTGCGACCTATATTCAAGTGCAACCTATTTATGGCTTTTTATAAAATAAGCTGATTTGTAATCATTTATTAACAAAAATTAAACTGAGACACACTCTTACAATAATGTCAGCTAACAAATATATATTTTTAGGTGTTTATCCTGCTAAAATTATTCATTTATTAAAGAAAAGTTCAGCTCAGACACATATTTGCTATAATTTTTATCAAACAAATTAATTGTTTTTAAGTGTTAATCTTCTTAAAAGCCTTGCTGTGTGCTCCTGTGGCAGACATTTGCAGCAGAGCTAAACACGGTCCACATTTTGATGTAGGTGCAACCTATATTCAGGTGCGACCTATATATGGATTTTTCCAATTCTTTGGCAATAATTGGACAATGCGACCTATATTCAGGTGCAACCTATATTACAGAAAATACGGTAATATTTTTACCAAAATCTTGAAAATGTGTCTGTAAATGTTTATTTCTAAATTAGCATGCATACAGAAATCTACACGCATACATAAAGATTTATTCAAAATTTTATATGAAGGTTATTCAAAGTATTTTATGCACATCAGAAAAACATGGAAATTGTTGGTACACATAAATATGCACCTGACCATAAGGTCTTCATCTCTCAGGAATAAAGATCTCCTTAACTTTTTCTGGGTTTGATAAATGGATGGTATAGTCCCCAAGGGATCGGTGATTAAACGTAAAGTACAGAGAGTCAGTGAGCAGGAGACCAGACCAGGAGCTGGGTGACCCCCCTCCTTCTCAGTCGCAGACTGATCTGCTCCTTTACAGAGACCAGAAGAGAGGAGGGAAAGAATGAAAGGAAGCCATAGATTATCAATAACATCAATATGGTGTTGTGTTACATGTGCCCTCTGACCGAAGCATACTAGCTCTGATATCCTTACTGCAATATCAGTATTCATTGATTAATTTAGCTCTTGAAACACAGTCATAATTTATCTATATTAAAACAACCATTTTATTTTATTTGTTTTCTGTCCATATAACAATCTGATTTGGTGTGAAGTATTGTATTACCACTAAAACATATCTAATTTCTGCTGAGAAGTTCTTTTTAGTTTAAAGAAAGGAATATTTAAAGTCGTTCTCAAACATATGCAGTTTTACATTAGTATGCAAATTATTTAAAATGATCTTTCAGTCGCTTTATTAAAGTATTATCTCATTATTCCCAATTAAAATTCTTGTCACTAACGACGAAAACCTTGATTCAACATACGTATACCATATCACAACGGCCTCTATACAGTATAATGCCTCTGGGCTGAAACCGGTCTTGGACCTGCTACTTTAATTCGGCTCCAGCATTCCATGTTTAATTCTTTGCCTTGGCTGCCCACTGGGATTTTAACCCTTTCTGCTGTCTCATTTTAATCGGATGCTTTTTTGTTAAATGTTTAACTTAAATTGGGGGCCTCATAAATATTCCAAATCACTCATCCTGTGTTTGATGAGGAAATGAGCTTCATACCCATGATTCCCCAGGCGAGCGGGGAGGAAAGGGGGAGAAAAAAAGCCTACAACTTAACTCTAGGAACTAGTCCTGTGCGGCGCGCTGACAGCTTACATTAGCAGGCGGCAAATTGTTTTAACAATGTGAGGGCCGCCTTTGTGTCGAGATAATGATGATATCTCTTTTCTGTGGCGCTACATGCTACTGAGGTAATCATAAAGGTCTCTGCTGTCATCAATGCCTTGGAGCACCTTTCATGGCCTAAAGGGACAACAGCTTGAGCTGAATACGAATCTCACTGCTCCATAATGGACTTAAAATGTAGCACCGTGATCCCAGGTCATGCAGTTTAGTCTGATATCCATTGAAGGGAATGAGAGGAAGAACTATTTTGATCATTTTTAAGTGTTTGTCCATATAACGTTAATGTCAAAAGATCTCAGCAAAGGTCAAGTAACTTCAATCTTTAGGTAGTCAGATAACTCCAGCCTGTTTCAGAGTTTCTCTTACTCTGTCTGTCGTTTCCTCCCGTGGCTCTGTGGTCATTAATCTTCCACACAGGTGCTGAGGACTCCTGACCCTCTGCTCCACTTCCTCCATTAGCAGCATGACAGCTCCACTGTAAGGTTCATATACCCGACCGTATTTCCATCCCTCTTTTCCCACAACACTTACACTGATCTGGGAACTCAAATCCAGCGTGTCCCCTTTCCTCCTCAAAACCTCAGCTACACTGGTTTAAGCGCAGTGGTGATTCAAGAACTTGCATTAAAAACTTTTTTTTCCCCTTTCGGCTGCTCCCTTCCTCAGGGGTCACCACAGCGAACTAAAACACAGGAAGACTTGGCGATTGTTTTAATGCCGGACGCCCTTCCTGATGCAACCGAGCTACCACAGCCCTCTGAGGCACAGAGAGGTGACATCTAGTGGGCCGGGGGG
>JBBPBX010043834.1:0-18393 GCA_038048925.1 Garcialebias charrua
ATTCATTCATTCAACCTTTATTTATACAGGCTAGCCTCGTTGAGTCACGGGGACTCATTTACAAGAGGGACCTGTCTCACTCACACCAAACAACCATCCACTCTCTCACTCACACCAAACAACCATCCACTCTCTCACTCACACCTAGGGTCAATTTAGAGTCACCAATCAGCCTAACAAGCATGTTTTTTGGTCTGTGGGAGGAAACCGGAGTACCCGGAGGAAACCCACGCATGCACGGGGAGAACATGCAAACTCCACCCAGAAAGGCCCCGGACCGGGATTTGAACCGGCAACCTTCTCGCTGAGAGGCAGCAGCTCTACCAGTTGTGCCACCGTGCTGCCCATGTATGTGACACAAATGTATTAAATTCCCCTTCTTCATCCCTGATCTGGACTTTTCTTTTGTTTTTTTGCCAAAAGTCAAGTGATCGCTTCCTCCTCCACTGACTCCATGACTGAAATGAGGAAATGGATGAATTTGTCACGAGCGAATTAAACTCGGGTTCAACGTGGCTGCGCGAGGCTCTGCAGATTTCATGGTGTTCTGGTGTGCTGGACCAGCGCTCCATGTTTTTATTTTATTTTTTAGAACGTTTTATTAACATATAATCACAGAACTTCGCAGCGGCTGCCACAGGACATGTAGTGGAGGCGGAGCATTCAGAGGCTGCAGCGAGAGCAAGGGGGAGCAGAGCCATATATGGCTCTGAGTGGGGAGGGACCAGAATGCTTTCCCTGTTGAAAATTTTTCTAAGTCCTGCGTTCTACAAAAACTGCAGAGTGCAGCTTTAAGCATGCAAACCAAAAGGTTTCCAAACAGTGCTACAATAAATGCTAGATGTGTCTTTCTTTGCACATTGTTTTAAATCGTTTGTCAGAACACCTAAAGTCAAAGAAAAGCAGGTAGCAGAAAAGACTTACCGGTACTGATGAACACAAAGTCAGTGGAGGTGTACGGGACGAAGATGGGATCTCTCAGCAAACCTGAGGTGTGATTTGTAGTGGTTGATGAAGCTGTACTGGTGGGGGCAGTGCTTTGACTGCTGGGCTCACTGAAGGTCTCATCCTGGGAGGGTGGGGCTAAAACAAAACAAAAAAATCAAAATGAGGAGATAGGATAAATCGGTGCAAACTAGCGTTGGTGACACTCGTACTGTACCTGGCACTACTGACTCAGTTCTTTGCTCACTGATGATGGCGGACAGGAAGTCGATTTGTTCGTCTAGTTCAGGGTAAACATTCACCTTACCTGTAGCAAGAGGCAAAATATGTTGTCTTTCACATACCAAAACATTTATTTCCACACACTAAAAAAATGAAAAGATGGACAGGGACAACAGGTCTCACTACCAACATGTCAACTGCTCCAAAAAAAGTCAGATGTATTAAAAAAACAGGGGGAAGGGGGTGGTAGTACTGGTAGTCGTACATGGCCAACGTTCTGGTTAAGACTTTACTTTTTAGTATTACCGTACCAAGCACATCACATTTACTTTTATGCCAAGCATCACACATTCAACCTCCATCAAACACTTCTTTAACAACATTTAATTTTAGAAATGTCTCAAAAGTCAATAAAATAGAGCAAGAAGCAGGATGCTAATACTAGCCTAACCCTCGAGGCTATTGCATTGCTGCTTGAGGAACACCGCGTGGCCCTGTCTGTGGAATTCAGAGCCACTTTCAACCAGCTTGATGCCAAACTAGACATGACCCGGCTCACGGTGGAGGAACATGGCCAGCGTCTCATCACTGGAACTTGCCGCTGATGACCTGAGCCAATGCCTGACGGAGGTGGAAAACACTTGTTCAACTCTTCTGGAAGACAACGCCAGACTAAGGGTCTGGGGTGGGCATCACAGGGTCAGCCCTCAAGTGGTTCAGATCCTACCTCGCTGACAAATCATTTTGCGTTTCCATCAAAGATTTTAGTTCTGCAATGGCAATGTTTAAATGGGGGGTTCCGCAGGGGGTCCATCCTGGGTCCCCTCCTATTCTATTTATACCTGCTGCCACTTGGTGCCATTTTACGGAAACACAACATACCCTTTCACTTCTACGCCGATGACTGTCAAATTTACTTCCCCCTAAGACACTGGTACATGCTCTGTTCAATCTCGGCTCAACTGCCTGGCTGACATCAGGGACTGGATGGCTTTAAGGACCAGTTTACACGGCGCGTATTTTGAGTGTAACCGCTACTTTCTCTTTGCGACTTTGCTTATCGCCTACACGACGCTGCTGGCCCCCCTCTTTGACTCCGATACTTTTCTGACCCTGCTCTCAAGGTGGAACTTTTTCGCTGACCCCCCGCTGATAATGTAAACATCTCCCGTGGAGCTTTTGTGTCAACCACATGCGCGCAGCCCGCATGCGCGGACAGTCTGACATTTCACGTGTCACGCTGCAAAATATAACAGTTTAACAATAATAAACAGTATTTATGTTGGCGTGGGAGATGTAAATTTATCTGAACTACAGTATCTATCTGGACTCGTTACATTTTTTAAACAGTGCGTAACGTGCTGTGAAAATGAAGACACCAGGTTTATTTTTTATTTATTTATTTATTCAGCACCACAAACTTTACGTAACACAAACACTGAGAATTAAACTGAACACACTATTAAAACACGTGAACCGAACTGTAACTACGTTAATGAACTGGACTCTTGCTGTGTGTTCATCTGGACCCATCAGAACCGGTCTGCCTGTTTGTTGGAACGACAGCTTCTCCACCTGGCAGAAATAAATAAATAAATAAATAAAAACTCCGTTGTTGTGTGATCAAAGTAAACACAAGCAAACATTATATTAAGAACGTTGATTTACCTGCTGTAAGTCAGCTGTTTATCACGGAGTAAAGTCCGGTTCTGGTCCACAGTCCACTCAGCGTCTGGTGTGCAGCTTGTTAGATGAAGAGAGTCCCGCTTGGTGTCAAATCTGTCGACTCTTATCCAAAATCCAGCTTTAACTTGTTGTTAACTTGTTGACAACAACTTGTAGTTAGCTGATTTTAGCCAGAGAGGAAAACAGACGAGGCAGGCTGCCTCGACTGCTGTTTACCTCAGGCAGCACGCATGCGCAGTAGTGAAGGTTCCAAAAATCACAGCGCCATCTAATGGCCCAGCATGGTAACTACAGTGAAATCATGAGGACGGGGGGTGGAGGGGGAGAGAGTCGTATCCACAGAATTCGACCGTGTCAACGCAAAACTTTTCACCTAATTAACATACCCAAAACATCCGTTTCCCCCACACAGTGTCCGTGTAAACAGGGCCTAAATTTCTTAAGTTTCAATGAAAAGAAGTCTGAAGTCATGCTGTTCCATCCCAACAACACAATCACGAACCACTGCATAGACCTTTCTGCTCTAGCCCAGTCAGAAAAACAGAGTCACAAATCTGGGAGTGATAATGGATCCTTCCATGAAACAACAGTCAAGTAAACACAATTGTTTTCCAGCTGAGGCGACTGTCTAAGCTGAAGGTCATATTGTCCAAAAATAACCTGGAGAAAGTAATACATGCATTCATAACATCCAGGCTCAATTACTGCAATTCGCTCCCGTTTGGTATCAGTCAGACCACCATTGCACGACTGCAACTGGTCCAAAATGCGGCAGCCCGATTTTTAACCAGTACAAGCAAAAGAGAGCACATTACACCAGTTTTGGCCTCCCTGCACTGGCGTTCACTTTCATATCCAGTTCAAAATACCTTGTACGGTATGTCTACAAATCACTGAAGAGCTCTGCACCCTCCTATCTCACTGATCTGCTACAGCCGTATGTCCGCATTCTCTGAGGTCAGCGGACCAGTTGCTTCTTACAGTTCCAGGAACCCATCTTAAATGCAGAGGTGACAGGGCCTTCTCTGTCGCAGGCCCAAGACTATGGAATGAGTTACCTCTGCTCGTCAGGCAGGCCCCCCCTTCCTCACAGTTTTTAAATCCCACTTAGAACCCCACTACTATCCCCTGGCTTTCAACACTGTATGATTTGTGTTGAACCTGTATGCATCACACTGTGTTAGTCATTATGTTATATTACCTGCTATTATTTTGTTTCTTTCTTTTGATTTTACGTTACGTTATATGTTGCTGTGTGCTTTGCCTGTTTGTTTCTTTTTGTACGCACTTTGGTTGGCCTTGTCACTGTTTAAAGTGCTTTATAAATAAAATGGTATGGTATTCTGTAGAACTAAATATAAATTTTAAATCATGTAGCACTCCTCTAGAACATGGTGAGCTTCTGGCATACCTTTAATGGACTGAACTGGATGATGAGTGTGTCTCCTTTTCACGACACAGCGTCCGTGCACATTCTCCACCAAAGGGTGCAGGCAAGGTCCACAAAGAGTGGTGCCTGGCTGGCAGAAGTGTCGTCCAGCCCGGGCACAGTCCAAACTACGAGGGCAGACGTGAAATCCTAGACAGAAAGTTACAACAGACAAAAGGATTTTTATTTATTTAAATAGGACTTCAATAAAATGAAACTTTCTATTTTATTTGGAAATGTTATTTCATAATATTGTAAGATGATTTATTTTCATATAAGATTATTTATTTGGACATTTCAATTGGTATGGCGGAACTACATGGGCAGTTATGTATTTATGTTACGGTGTCTTTAAGAGATTTCTTCTTCGCGGGTTTTTGGGTGTGTTCAGGTTAAGCGGGCGAAACAGCCGCAGACGCGGGCTGAGCTCATGATGGAATGACGTTGTGACGAAGAGCTGAATAAAGTTAGTACAGCCAAGCTATTCCCTTTCAGCGTGGTTACTCCTTCTCCACCCCACGACCTTCGGATGTGTTTTATTTTTTATTTTATTTTTATTTATTTATTTGTTCATTTTACATTTTGTAAATAAAAAACATTTTACATTATAACAGTATAATGAAAGAAAAAAAAAACATAAAATGAAAGGAGACAGGGAGAAGAAAAAATCTTATTTTACCTGCCCCTTCTTTCTATAATAATAACAAAAAAAGCTAGATCAATAAAAATAACTCAATCAAATATACAAATTTCCAAGCCACTCAACCATGATACAAATTTAAGCTATTTACATGATTTGAATACACATTTAAGTTTTTAATACAATTTGATAATTTGATTATTTAGTATTTAATTAACATTAGCTTTAATCAGTTTTTTAAAGACTATAATTGAATTAGTAGTTTTAATTTCATTTTCTAAACTATTCCACAAGTCAACACCTTGTATTGATACACACCGTCCTTTCAAACTTGTTCTATATTTTGGCTTTGCAAAAATCTCCATTCCTTTCAGGTTGTAACAGCTCATTCTTTTTACAAAATTTACTTGAACATTTAGAGGCAATGAATTTTTATGAGCTCTATACATTACCAACAAAATGTTGTAATCTACCAAATCATAAAACTTAAGCAACCTAAGTTGCTTAAACAATATATTCGAAGGATGGCAGTAAGGTTTTCCCGCTATAGTTCGCACTGCTCTTTTTTGTAAAATAAATATAGGGTTCGTCAAGGTTTTACACGCCTTTCCCCAAACCTCTATGCAGTAAATCAAGTGTGGAACAACTATGGCATTATAGAGCAAATACAATGCTCTTTCATTCAATAAGTCCCTAACTTTATACAACACACCTGTGGATCTAGATATTTTAGTTTTAACCGAGTTAATATGCTGTTTCCAAGTGAGCTTGTCATCTATCACCACTCCCAAGAATTTCATTTCACTTGCTCTGGTTATTTCAAAATCATCAATTTTTAGAGAGAAACCCGTAGTTTTTGTTTTTTTACTAAATAACATGTATTTAGTTTTATCTAAGTTTAATGATAGTTTGTTTAATTTGAACCAGTTTTGTAATTTAACAAATTCCATATTTAAACATTCAGACATTTGATTTAAATCATTACCAGAATAAAAAAAGGTAGTATCGTCAGCAAAAAGTATACATTTTAGAAGTCTGGACACCATCACTAAATCATTCACATATAAATTAAACAATTTTGGACCAAGTATTGAACCCTGTGGGACTCCACATGTGATTTTACAAAAGTTTGATCTGTTTTCCTCTATCTGAACAAATTGTTCTCTATCTTTTAGATAGCTTCTTATCCATTTAAGTGCAGGTCCTCTAACGCCATACTTGTCCAATTTATTAATGAGAATTTTGTGATCAATAGTGTCAAAGGCCTTCCTTAAATCAACAAATAAACTCATACAATGCTGTTTATTGTCAGTAGCTGTGGTGATATATTCCATAAATTCCATTAAAGCCATAGATGTTGAATATTGTGATCGAAACCCATACTGACTATCACTTAGAATGTTGTACTTTTTTAGAAAATCGTCTAATCTGATTGAAAAAAAAATTCAAGATTTTTTGAAAATTCTGGGAGCAATGATATCGGTCTGTAATTGCTGAAGTTGCCCATATCACCGCATTTGAAAATAGGGACTACATTAGCTACTTTCATTTTATCAGGAAATGTGCCCGTAGTGAAAGACAGATTACAAATGTAAGTGAACGGATCGATTACATCAGTTATTATGTCCTTGACAACCATCATATCCATGTCACACCAGTCTCTAGACCTTTTATCTGAGAATTTTTTAACTATCATGCTTATTTCATCTTTATCAGTCCCTTTTAGAAACAATGTATTTTCACAACCTTTAATTAAGTAACACACGTCCTTGTCCACTTTGGAAATTGTTTTTGCAAGATTTGATCCAACGTTTACAAAGTAATCATTGAATCCATTTGCAACTTCGTTATCATTTAGTATTACATCATTTTCATTCACAAAACATTTAGACATACACTTTTCTTTTTTGTGTTTGTTTAAGACACTGTTCATTACATTCCAAGTTGCTCTCATATCGCCACGTGTGTTATGTAGCAATTTACTATAATATTCCTTCTTCTGTTTTTTTATAATTCCTGTTAATTTATTTTTATACCTTTTATATTTGATTTCCGCCTCAGGGGTTCTTGTTTTCAGGAAACAGGAATACAAATGGTTCTTTTTCTTACATGCGTTCCTTAGTCCAGTTGTCATCCATGGTTGATCAATATTGCGTTTTTGCGTGAAATTTTTCTGCACACAATTTTTTTTGTACAGGGTATCCAAGATAGTCATAAACTCATCATATGATTTGTTTACGTCATCCACATACACACCATTCCAATTTTGTTTTTTTAAATCTTTTTTGAAATTATCTATTGCTCTTTTGGTCGTGCTTATTTTATATTTTGGTCTTGTAATCGGATTTCTGAAATTATTTTCCATTTTACAAATCGTAAAAACTGGCAAGTGGTCACTGAGATCAGTTTTTAAAATACCACTTATATTAGTTTCATCAGTCAAGTTCGTGAAGATATTGTCAATTGTTGTTGTACTATGAGTTGTTATTCTAGTCGGATTTGATATCAAGGGAAACAAGGTCAGACTACACATTGCATTAACAAATGCACTAACATTAGAGTCGTCTGAATTACCCAGATCGATGTTAAAATCACCACATAAAAAACAGTTTTGTTACCTCTCTTTCCAAACAACTCCAAGATTTTGTCAGTAAATGACTCTATGTTTGACCCTGGTGCACGATATACACAACTTATTATTAAATTTTTGTCATTTTTATTTATTACTTCTATAGTTGCCATTTCCATTAAATTGTCTACAGCTACAGACATGGCATCAATTTGTTTACATTTGATTCCATTTTTAGCAAATAGAGCTACTCCTCCACCCTTTTTTTGTGTCTGTTTTTGTAATATAGTTCATAACCTTCTATAAAAGCATTATCGATATTGTCATCATTTAGCCATGTTTCAGAGAGTGCTATGATTGAAAAGGTTTTGTTTAGATTTGTTAAATTTTTGTAACACTTCTCCACCCCATACGGCGGTGTTACAATATTTTGGCAGCATAAATTGATGAGTAATTGTAAAACCTTTAGGACACTTGCTGTAAGAAGTACCAAATATATAGAAGAGTTCTTTTTTCAGCTTTTTCTTCTTCTGGTGTCTCCACAGCGAGTCATCCTCCTCCATCTCACTCTGTCCTCTGCATCCTCTGTCCTCACTACAACTACCTTCATGTCCTCTCTAACTGCATCCATATATCTCCTCTTTGGCCTTTCACTTCGTCTTTTTCCTGGCCGCTGCATTTCTAACATTCTTCTCTAACAATATACCTACTGTCCCTCATCTGGACCTGTCCAAACCACTGTCCCTGCTCTGGAAATGTCCTAACCACTGTCCCTCCCCTAGACCTTTCCAAACCACTGTCCCTCCTTTGGACATGTCTAAACCATCTCAGTCTTGCCTCTCTAACTTTATTTCCCAGACATCCCAGTTGTTCAACCTGTGTTGTAACTCTGATGATCTAGTTCCTAATCTTATTTGTTCTTGTCACTCCTAAGGAGAACTTCAGCATCTTCATTTCTGCCACTTCCAGGTCTGTCTCCTGTCTTTTTGTCCATGTCTCTGTCTCCAGACCATACAAAATAGCTGGTCTCACTACTGTCTTGTAAACTTTTCCTTTGACCTTTGCTGACACCTTTTTGTCACAAATCACTCCTGAAACTTTTCTCCATCCGCTCCATCCTGCCTGGACTCTCTTTTTCACCTCTTTACCACATTCCCCTTTTTCCTGGACATCGGACCCCAAGTCCTTGAAGTCCTGCACCTTTGGGACCTTTGATCCTTGTAGCCTCACTGTTCCACCGGTCTCCCTCTCATTCACACACAAGTACTCTGTCTTACTACGGCTGATTTTCATTCCTCTACCTTCAAGTGCATACATCAAACACCAAGTTCTCTTCCACCTGTTCCTTGTTCTCACCACAGATCACAAACATCTACATTGTCATTGTCATCTGCAAACATCATAGTCCACGGGGATTCCTGCCTGACCTCATCTGTTAGTCGGTCCATCACCAGAGCAAACAAGAAGGGGCTCAGAGCCGATCCTTGATGCACTCCCACCTCCACCTTGAAGCTATCTGTCACTCCTACAGCACATCTCACCACTGTCCTGCTGTCCTCATACATGTCCTGTACCAGTCTAACATACTTTTCTGCCACTCCAGATTTCCTCATGCAATACCACACCTCCTCTCTTGGCACCCTGTCATATGCTTTTTCTAAATCCACAAAGTACTGTTAAAATACGGTTTTCTTTTTCTCTTACCCCTTTTTATTATTATTGCTTACTTTTTATCCTTGAGAGAGATGGAGGAGGACTCGCTGTAGCGACCCCTGAAGAGGGAAAAACTGAAAGAAGAATAAGTTTGTTAACTTTTTTCTCCTTGTAAGCTCCCCTGGTTCTGATGTAATTCATATCTTTACCAATTTAGGTTATTGAGATGCTGTAATGGTCTTGGGAATATTTGTAAGCTAAGTGAAAACTAAGAATAATATTCTATCAGTTTGTGTGGGGGTTCTAAGTGTATTTGCAAAATCTAAAAACGACTGCAAGCGATAAAGATTGGAAAAGGGGAAGATTTTTGTAATATACTGTATTCAATTTCTTGTAAATCTGAAAATTTCAACGACGACGACGTCATCGACAACAACAAATATACTGTATATATATATATATATATATATACAGTATATATATATACATACACACATACTGTATACTGTATATAGATTATTTTTTATTTATTTATTTATTTATTTATTTTATTTTATTTTATTTTTTTTTCATGTGAAAAAATGATGTTGCATCACTGAGCAACAGTCCTGTTCTTTGTCTCCTCAACAGGTAAGACACTTATGTGGTCTCCGGTTTAGGAAAGTAGCTTGACTAGACAACAGAGACATTTGTAGCTCATGTTCAGGAGTTCATCAGCTGATCAGGATGACACATCAGGAGTTTACAATATTCAACCTCTTCACAATATTCTCATCCTAAGAGACACTGCGTTTTTGTTTTCTTGCCTTCTTATTTTATTATTTCTTTAACTCGTGGCTGAAATAAGCTTCACTTCTTCCTTCACAGTTCTGAAGCTGCTCCATCACAGAGGGAACAATTACAGCCCAATATCTACATCAACCTCTTCATTTCCATATAGTCATCCCTCCTGTCACCATGACAACTGTCATAGCAACTGAGAGGGACTGTCATCATGACAGGAGGTGAGTCACCACAAAAACACACAAGTCATGGATGGTTTATGGTGTAGAAGAAGATTACAAGCTCTTCTGTTCCTGTGGCTCTAACAAAGTACTTTAAAGTCATTTCTAAACAGCTTCATGCAGGGATCATTTAGGGATCCCATCACAATATCGATTTTTTCAGATTTGATTTCATTTCTCCTTTAACACATCTTGCAACATCTCACAAGTGGATTAGGGATTTAGTGATAGAGTTGTGAGATGTTGCAAGATGTGTTAAAGGAGAAATGAAATCAAATCTGAAAAAATCGATATAACAAGTATTTCATATAGTAAACAACACACAAACATACCGTGTATGCTTTTTTCAAGTCAGTAGCTTAAAGAAATAGTTTTTTACATTCTTCCTTCACTTTTCCTGCACTTCCTGCCGATTTATGGTAATTTCTGGAGGACAGGAAATGATGCATATTGTGCCATCATGGTCTCCAAGACAATGAGCCCAATGACAGAGTTGGCAACGTGGAATGGTAAGAATTGATTCCCCCCACCCCCCATATCACTTTAGTTTGTCAAAAACAATTTGGTGATTTAGTGCATTAATAATAATAATAATAATAATAATAATAATAATAATAATAATAATAATAATAATAATAATGAATTCAATTTATAACGCACTTTTCATTAGTGAAAATCTCAAAGTGCTACACACATTGAATGCTACACACATTCATACACCGGTAGCGGCAGACTACCATGCAAGGTGCTTTCCAGTCCTACCGGGAGCAACTCGGGGTTAAGTGTCTTGCCCAAGGACACAAGGTGTGGGGAACCGGGATTCGAACCGCCAACCTTCCGATCGGGGCACAACTGCCATTACCACTACGCCACGGCCGCCACGGCCGCATTAATGGGCATTTCCATCCTGGAAATACGAATAGCCGTGCGTTAGCCGTCGTGCGTTAGCCACCGCATGCTAGCGCCGCATGCTAACATTAGCATGCTGCAGCTAATAGCTTCACATTGTCCGTGTCTAAGCCCAGGGGTTCTGTGTTTATATGTGACCCATCACATCAAACTGAAGGTTAAGTCTCAAAGTGTTTAGTAGAAAAAATAGCCTAATTACAATAACGTACAAAAGTATTTAGACAAAATGTTAATAAATTATAGTGATGTTATTACTGTATATCATATCCCTGGAAATGCTCATTTAGGAGGATCTAAGTATGAATTTTTTTTTTTTTTTTTACAAATCAGCAATGTAAAAAAGGTGTTGAGGTAATTATTACCAAATGTAACTTAATTGTCAGTTTGATGTGATGAAATGTGTTTTGTTTACAATATAAATGTATGTAGGTAGCTAACTACTGCTTTATTGCTGTTGCAGCAGGTGTACATGTGGGCACTGTTTCCCTATGCAGACACAGCGGGAGAGCATCTGCTGCCAGGAGATGCCTTCTCCTTCAGGCTGCAGGAAGCAGATGTAAGCTGCATCACTCACCATGAAGGATTTGAAGTCAACTGCCTGAACAGATGGGTGTTGGAGATGTCCTACCTGCAGGATGAAGGTCCAATCGGGGACAATGAACCACGTCATGAGTAAGTCAGTTATTCCTGAGAAATTATACTGACAAATTTCAGTTTGTTAAATCAAAGATGACCAGATTATAATTTTAACACTTTACTTTTTAGCAGTCTGTTTTTTGTGTAACTGAAGCATATTTGATTATTTTAGAGGAAAAACCTTAGTGTTATGGATTTATTTATTTCTATTTTTCCTGTTCAGCAGTGTGCAGTAAATATTTGTGATACAGATTTTCTTTAATTGCATTACATTTCCCCATCATTACTTTTCTTTACAATATATGTAACTGTGTGTTCCCAGGATCTACAGATATATTGCTAGAAGGTTGAGCAGATTCATCTATTTCATTCTACGCAGACATGACAGAAGAATTCACCCTGCCTGTGCTGTCTCCAAGATCAGAAATGCATTTCCTTCGCAAGAGTACTGTGGTTTCCAGTACCCATGATGTGTCTAAATCTGTGAAATGTAAAAATCTCAATAAATGTATATAATAACAGACTATTACTGCATCTGTTGAAAATGCTTTTCACATTTTTAGTTATTTTTTGAGACCTTGCTGAACTTACTTTTCATGAAACAGAAAAACTTTCACCACATGTAATGGGAGATATTCCTAGATTTAGTCACAAAATGATTCAATGAAATGAAATGTTGATCAACAGATTTATTTTTAATTGGTAATGTCACATCAGTTATGTTGTGTTGAAACGTGACATTTTGGGCAGCAATCGCTTCAGTCTTCGAAATCTTCTCAATGGTAGAGGTGACGGGTGGAACCGGAGTTTCTGGGACCAGACGGTCTTCATAAGACGGGAACTCCAGCCGCATCTGCCACACATCAGCTGTCTGGCATAGTCTGGAATGACAGCAGGGCAACAAAATGCTCAACAGATATTTCTAAAGAGTCATAAATGGTGAAATAAAATTAAAAAGCAAAAGAAACCTAACAAAATGTGATTAGCTGTTTTAAAATGTGATTATAAAAGTAGTTCTGAGAGCAGGATACAGTGATACTCTATTCAATACATACCGGTAAATGGACTTCAAACAAAAAGATTTCACATCTTCAAATCAGTGTCCATCGTAATTGTAGATGCAGCAACGTGTGCAAGCTCTGATGTTTGTTTAGAATAACTGGAGGTTATCAATAAGTGATCTCACCATATGTGACGGACTCCTTCACTGGCTTCACCACAGCACCACCATTCTTATATTTTGGATAGGAAACCGATTTGCTGTCACATTCTGTCTGGCAGGATCTGTGTGTGAACAGTAGAAAAATACAGATAATCAGCCTATAATTACTGAATAACTGATCAAACCAAAACACAAGAGGAGCATCAAACAAGTCAAGTTGTACGGATTGGAAGGAGCAATATCACTGATTTTTTTTTTCTTGTTTTATAGATTATAACAAAACATTAGTTTCAAATTTATTTAACATGTCAGAGCCTTGGAAGTAAAAAAGAAATATAGATGTAGAAAAACAATAATCTCAAATAACCATCATCTAAACAACTCTTACCACTAGTTCAATAAGTTCTCCAGTGCTCATCCCAGCACCCCCCCGCGAGCAGCAGCGGTCCACCTGCATCCCACATTAGGACAAGATTGCTGATGCAGATTCATTTATACAAAATAATAATATATTTTAGCTTGTTATATGTATTTACCACTTCTGTGTTCGCCACAACACTGTCTGACTCCAAAGTGCCAGGTGTTATCACAACAGTTTGAGTTTCCAAACTAGTAGTTTGAGCTGCTGGTTGACCCTCTTCAGACAAGTTGGAGGTGTTGAAAATGTCCTAATGACAACAGAGGACACAAAAATTAGCGACACAGTCAATAAATCATCACAGGAGCAAATGATAAAGAACTAGCTTGCGACCGCTATGCTAATGCTACGTTAGCCCGACGCTAGCGATGTTAGCTTGATGCTAACGCGATTTTAGCTTGTAAAATAAACATCTACGAGTGAGGGGTAACAAACTGATGTTAATGAACCATCCTCTTCTCCAACTGCTTTTCCTTTGTAGCAAAAAACAGTTGGTATTGCTCCTGGTAACAGCTCCTGCTTACCTGGTGTGAAGCCAATGGAGTGAAGTAGCCAGGGCTTGTACTTCAGGTGGGCCTCTTCAAAGTGCTCACTGCACAGCCGGTCATGCCGCTTTGGAAAGTAATTCTGGCGTTTCAGCTTACATAACCACGCCTGTCGAAGTTTTTTATCTTTAGGGAACCCAAGAAAAGAAACTCCAGTTGTGTTTTCTGGCCGATTAGAACAATTAATTGCTACACACTGAACCATTTTGCCCGCAACTCTTCCACTCACTACTACTGTTTGGCACAACCTACGTCATATCCGGGGGAGGAGAGCAGGCGCGGGGAGGGGTGTCAAAAAAACGGATGAGATTTTATTCACTTTGCAAATGCTAAATTTGAGTTAGGATGAAATGTTTTACTTGTGAAAATTTCTCAACAACCTTATTTTATGCTTTTCATTAGACTACTATTAGCTTAAAAACACTTTTCATTTCTCCTTTAATGCTTAGATCAGTGGTATCATGGTCCAGGAAGGTCACAGTCCTGCATGTTTTAGATGTTGCTCTGCTCTGACAAGCCTGATGGACACTGGAAGACCTGCTGAGGAGAAGAGAAACCACTACCGGTATGTCTTTATTTATAAAGCACTTTAAAACAACCACAGCTGCAACAAAGATATTCATGTAAAGACCAAGTAGGACATTGAAACAGTAAAATAAACCAGCACAAGTCTCAGACATGTGCCAAAATACTTTTTTTCCCCCTTCTTCATCTTTTGGCTTCTCCCTTCGTCAGGGGTTGCCACAGCAAACTAGTCACACGAAAACTTGGCAATTGTTTGTGTGCTGGATGACCTTCCTGACACAACCACAGAGCACTGAGCAACCACAGCCCTCTGTAACCGTGTTTCCATCCATTTTCATTTCGAATTTTGAGCTAATTTTTGAAATCTCGCAAATATGTAAATACAAATTAATGCGAAGCAGAAGTGTTTCCATCTACTGGCTTGAATCGCATCTACCGGGCCACGCACAGCGTCATTACGTCAGACGTCAGCGTCATTACGTCAGACGTCAGCACTGCGCATGTCTACAGTAAACAGGAAGTAGCGGTTGAAAACAGAACCCGGCCACACATCTCGTCAAAATGGAGAGAATATTTCAGGTACGTGTTGCTATCGGGCAAGTTGTATTTATTCTGTCATGCCAACTAGTTTTAGCGATGTTACATGTTGTCCGGAGCGGAAACAGCTGAACGTCACGTGACGTGAATGTTCGCTACGGCAGAACTGAGTCGGAAAATCTGTTTCCATCTGTCGTTTTGCGCATCTGCTCATTTTCGAAGATCCCAAAAACCACCTCAAGCGAGCGTATAAACTTTTTGGCGAATTTGAGGAAGTAAATTCGGATTTTGCCGTTTCCATTAAGCTTTTCTGCTGCAATACTTCAAAATGCGCAGCTAGAAACCTTGATGGAAACACGGCTTGTGTGGAGCAGAGAGCTGATATCTAGGGTGCCCAAGGGAGCAGAGGGTGTGGGTTAAGGGCCTTGCTCAAGGGCCCAGAGTGGGATGCAGGTAAGAAAACAGCTATTCACATGTAAAAGGAAGACTTCAGTCAACAACTGGTCTTTAATGTCCTGATGGCTGCTTGTTGTTCACAGAGGACTAAAAGTGATGAAATAACAGTAGGTGTGATAGTTGAATATGGAGACCCCGCCACTGTTTCAAGATAGACAGATTATCTTCACAAAGATCCAATAATTCTCAGTCATCTGGACAGTTTCTTTTTTGATACCTGACAGAGAATTATTAGGCCCGAGCAGCGAAGCGCTGCGAAGCGCTGCGAAGCGCTGCGAAGCGCTGCGAAGCGCTGCGAAGGCCTATTGTAATTGTAGTGTTTCAGGACCGAGCTGAAAATTTTCCACCAAATGAATTGGCCTTTTGGGGGCCTTAACATATCCCAAGACTCACCAAATTTGGCAGATGCATCAGGACTGTTGAAAATTTACGTATTTTAAGGAGGTCGCAAAAATTGCAACAGAAACGGCTCAAGAGCGCCACCTGGAAATTTTCAAAATACCTTCCGCATTAGCCTTATGCCGGGTTCTCACTGAATGTGTCTTGAGCATCAAAAACGCTCATAACGCACTGTGTTGGCTGCTTGTCAACAGATGTCTTCACATCGAACGCGTCGGAAGACGTGCAGTGGGAGCGTCTTGGTCCTTTTCCGGTCGGGTTCGTTTTGTTTTTTGTACACCGGGCAGATAAAATCAGCTTTTTGTGAGCCTCGTTACTACTTGAGTGGGTTTTCTACGAGCCGAACTGCAGCTCAGAAAGTCTTTGTTGAGATTAAAACATTTTTTTATGTTTGGGGTGATCGTACGCTCGAGCGGACAGCGGCAACTGTAAAAATGCCAAGTTTCTTACGGCTGGTTTCTTCATAGAGGTTCGTCGGGCTAAGTTAACAATTCCAAAAAAAGTCCCATCGTCGTTGCGTCATCACATAGCAGAGTCTCTCCCGATTGGTTGCTGCGACGCGGCGAGCAGCCAAAGTTCAATTATTTGAACTCCGGCAACGGCTGCTCTGGACGCTCCGCGTGTGCGGAAAAGAACTGCCACGCTCTGCCGCGCTGCTTGAACTGTTCAAAACGCGCCGCGTCACGCTTCGCCACTCCTCGCCGCTCCTTGCCGCTCCTCCACATAGACTTTGCATGTAAACCAGCTGCTTCCGCTGCTCGAAATGCGTTTGGTGGGTAGCCGGCATGAGTTTGTCGTAGAAGCATGAAATTTGGTACACTTGTCCAATTTCCCATGATGCACCGAAAATCCTCTGGCACCAACGCTGTACGATAAACAGAAAGGCGGCCATTTTGGAACACCGTCCCAAATTTCACACCTTTTTGGCATCTAAAAAAGTTAAGTCTGGTCCTTTGGATATTAAAAAAAAAGTAGAAACGTTTCGTCTTTCGTCCAAAATACTTCTTCAGTCTGCGATTCTGTATTCAGCTCAGTCTTATTAATAGCATCCTCTCACAGTGGATCAACCAGTTTGCTGCTGACAGCCAAAACAAGCTGCTCACATGATCAAGGAGGACCATCAGCCTAACGATGGATCATTAGCACCCTGATGGTTGTTTGCTACTCACTGAGGGCTGAAGGCCCCAGTATAGCTCTGCGTTCGGTCAAACGCCGCTCGACGCCGTTCGAACGCAGAGGCACAAGCCTTTGAACGCAGGCGCGAACGCGCCAAGCTCAAATTTTACGACCGCGTACGCAAGCGCGTTGTCTCACAATAAACTGCCCGGCGCCGGACTGTTTTGTATGTGACACAAATGTATTAAATTCCCCTTCTTCATCCCTGATCTGGCCTTTTCTTTTGTTTTTTGCCAAAAGTCAAGTGATCGCTTCCTCCTCCGCTGACTCCATGACTGAAATGATGAGGAAATGAATGAATTTGTCACGAGCGAATTAAACTCGGGTCCAACGTGGCTGCGCGAGGTTCTGCAGATTTCCTGGTGTTCTGGTGGACTGGACCAGCGCTCCCTGTTTTTATTTTATTTCTTAGAACTTTTTATTAACATATAAACACAGAACACCATTGCGGCTTGCCAGGCTCGTGCCTTCACCCCGCCTCCCGACCCATCAATCAATTCAGTAGACGTGTAAGCAAATGACCAATCAGCGACCTCAATTTGTCCCGTAGGTAAACGCTCTGCCCTGCATCTGCTCAAATTACGTCAAGTATTTGGAGCGAAAACGCGAGCATTAACGTGAGAACGAACGCAGAGCTATACTGTTAACTGCCTGCGCACAGAACACGCGCGTAGAGCGGCGTTCGGCCAAACGCAGAGCTATATCGGGGCCTTGAGAGATACTAGCAATAATAGTATTGTAAGAGGGGGGCAGTTGAACAAGGAGGCCTGTCCCTCTGTGTTCAATTGTCCCCCTCTTACAACTCCAAACTGTTCCCACAAAGTTAGGAGCATGGAATTGTCCAAAATGTCTTGGTATGCTGAAACAGTCAGAGTTCCTTTCAATGGACCTAAGGGGCCAAGCCGAGCTCCTGAAAAACAACCCCACACCTTAATCCCCCCTCCACCAAACTTTACACTTGGCACAATGCAGTCAGACAAGTACTGTTCTCCTGACAACCGCCAAACCTAGACTCGTCCATCAGCTTGCCAGATGGAGAAGCGCGATTTGTCACTCCAGAGAACACGCCTCCACTGCTCTAGAGTCCAGTGACGGCATGCTTTACACCACTGTATCCGACGCTTTGCATTGCACTTGTTGATGTATGGCTTGGATGCAGCTGCTCGACCATGGAAACCCATTCCATGAAGCTCTGTGCACTGTTCTTGAGCTAATCTGAAGGCCCCATGAAGTTTTGAAGTCTGTAGTAATTGATTCTGCAGAAAGTTTGTGACCTCTTCGCACTATGCGCTTCAGCTGACCCCACTCCATCAGTTTACGTGGCCTACCACTTCATGGCTGAGTTGCTGTCATTCCCAAACACATAAATTTTCTTATAATACAACTGACAGTTGACTGTGGATTATTTAGGAGTGAGGAAATTTCACGACTGGATTTGTTGCATATGTGGCATCCTATCAGTTTCACGCTGGAATTCATTGA
>JBBPBX010043836.1:16207-27737 GCA_038048925.1 Garcialebias charrua
TAATATCAGCAGTGAACAAGTGATTCTTCACAAATTTCCAAAAGATGACAACTTCGACAAGAATGGACCAGACAAGGACCGGTGGGTTCCAGGAGTCGTATGTCTGCAGCGACCATTTCACTGCCGATTGTTTTCAGCACCTGGTATAAAAGAATCTTTAGGATTACCAGTAAGATTCAGAAGACTTTTAAAACCGGATGCTATTCCTACTATTTTTAAAAGAAAATCTACAGAAGAAAGTCCCACAGGAGCTACCATGTCGAAACAACGCAGGGACCATCGGAAGACTGTCCAGGAGATGAGTAAGTCTTTGTGTAAACATAATCGGAGGTGTGTAGTGTTTTAGATTATAAACTATTTATTTTACGTGAGTTCATGTTGTTTTACTTTATACACTTTGAGTGTATAAAGCCAATTATCACGGCAGATTATGTTTGTTCGCTGCTAACAAGCTAGCCGAATCAGATAGCTAACACAATAGCCGCGATACAGGCCACGTAGCTATGTATGTATTTTTAAATTATGTCTGCGCCATCAGGTAACATCTGTAGTTTCTTTTTATTCGGGGAGGGTTTATTAATGAGAGTTTTGGAAGATTTACTGTCTTACAATGATATATCTCAGACGTGACCGGTGTCAGGGACTCTGTTAGCCAAGATAGCTTCTAAAAAAAATTAGCCGAGAGCCCGGAGCAAACACGTTGCTATGTATGTATTTTTAAATTATGTCTGCGCCATCAGGTAACATCTGTAATTTTTTTATTCAGGGAGTGTTTATTAATGAGAGTTTTGGAAGATTTACTGTCTCAAAATGATATCTCAGACGCGATAGGACATGCTCCGCCATTATTATTTAAATGCACGTTGGAGCGTGCCTTCCCGTTGTCACGTCAAGATGACGTTTTGCGGAAATGCGCAGATTTTTAGGGGCGTATCCCAGAGAAAAAAACTACCATAACTTGGAATAAAAATTTAATATATTTATAATTTATTATGCAAAAACGACCAGAGCTCAATGATATAAGATATATATGTTCTGACAAATATTCAAATTTACAAAATCATGTCACAATCCCTTTAAAATCCTGTTGTTGACCTACAAATGCCAAAATGGCCTCGCTCACCACTCCGAGCTGCTGGACCCTATGTTCCCTCTCGGGCCCTGAGATCATCCGATCAGATGCTTTTGGCGGTTCCAAAAACACGACTGAAGCTCCGAGGAGATCAGGCGTTTTCAGTCATCGGCCCCAAACTCTGGAACAACCTGCCCCCCAACATTAGACAGACCTCCTCCCTTCACATGTTCAAATCCCTGCTAAAAACTCATCTTTTCTCTCTGGTATTTCATACTGTGTGAGCTGACGTAGTGTATATATTTTTTACTGTGTTTTATATTAATATTGTTCTTATACATTTTTATTATACTTTTGCTACTGTTATTATCATAATTTTTACCATTGGTGTGTGATACTGTTCTGTAAATTTTGAAACCTATTTTATGTTGTGTGTGTGAAGCACCTTGATAACAGTTTATCTGTTTTAACTGTGCTATATAAATAAAACTGACTTGACTTGACAATGTGTTGGAGTGGAAGTTTACTATCTTTAGCATGTAGCAGTGCTGCCATCTGTTGGAGCCGCACATCTACTGCTATGATCAGCAGCTGAGCATGTTTCTCATTAGCCTGGTTGGAACCAGACCCATGTCCTTCACTTCGCTTTGTGCAGTGAAGGGAAATGAGAATTGAGCGGAGCTGTGCAGGAAGGCGAGGGCCAGGCTAGTTTCTCATGCATCCTCTGGTAAATCTGGGGTTTTCACTCAGCGACACATGCTAAATAAAACCAGGAGCTCCACCAAAAGGATTTGATCTGATGGTTAGTTAAAGATCAAGCACATGACCAATTACACCACGATGTCATAAAACAGTCGTATACGGTACGTTCACATTTTATATTCACCATAAAGTTATAAAACTGGTGAAGGGAAGTCTGAGATGGTCGTCACTGTATGTTCCCATACGATGATGTCATAAGTCTCTGCAGTTAGCCCCATCACACCTGAGATACACCCAGGTGGAGCAGTGGGCAGATATGCAAGCACCCAGGGAGCAACTGGGGATTAAGTGTCTTGCTCAAGGACACCGCGACATGTGGGAATGATTGGGAGTCGAACCGCAACATTTCTGGCCCCCAGCCGGCTGCCTTGCCTCTGCCCCATCTCGGCTGTTTCAGCAGCAATAAAGTGAAGTCAACCTTTTGTACGACGTCATCAGTCTTTCACATCTGTTTGATGATTTTGACCTACTTTTCTTACAACACTGTCACAGTTCATTCACACACTGTATGTGCATTTTTATTCATGCACAGTTTGCTCAACGTCCCACCGCAGCATTTCAATCAGGGTGACGTTTGGTTTGGCCACTGCAGCCATGACGCAATTTCAGCTAGTCTTTAGCTGTTACAGTACACAGCTGGCCTCATGTTTGACAGGAGATGAGTTTGAGATGCAGCCATGACACTACCACACTCGTGCCTTAGAACAAGAAGAACCCAGGCTGAACCCTTTATAAAGCCATGGTTCACATCTTCTAACAACCTGAATACATCATGTGTTAAGTAGAACATGTTATATACATGTTATATACATGTTATATACTGTGTACTTGGCTGAAAGTAGTTCTTTAAAAAGTCAAAGATACAAATACACAAAAATAATATAAAACAGGAGCAAAACACTTTTGTACCTTTTTGGATTATGTATTTTTGTAACTGGATTGTGTGTGTGTGTGTGTGTGTGTGTTTACATTTGTATTTTGCATATAAATAACAATAAGGAGTAAGACGTCATAAGGACATTCCTATTGGAGCCCAACCAATATGGACATTTTGGTTATTGCTGATAATTGATATGTTGGCTGAAAATGTCTGAGCTTTGTCCGCTGCCAAGAATCTACGTAAACAGCGAGTGGAGCGGGCGTGTTTCCTTAGCACAGCTGTTAGCAACCATGAAGCCAAGCTGATCAGATCCTTACTGTACATAGTCCCACAGCAGGTTTACCAGTGGTGCACTGGTCATAAAACCAGTTTCTAACGTGCGTTCACATTTTCTACCCTCAACTATTCACCATGAGATTATTAAGTGTGTTACAAAAATATAAATTAAACAAAGAAATGTCCTGCCCTGTTCAGTGTTTCAACAGTCACTTTCTATGAAGGCCTCATTAGTTTTGACTGTAGTGTTTATTTATTTATTTTTATTTTGTAGACAACTAACTATTTCAGACAAACAATGCATTTCATTGAGGATGACAAAGATAATGTTACTACTAACACTGATTATATTTTTACCTCTATATTTCTACAGAAGTGCTCATGAGTTTCATATGTTTGTTAAAAATATACTGTAATGTGTAAATTTATGAAATATCATGAAATATCAGTCATGTTGACCAGATTAAAACACACACACACACACACACACATTTAAAAAGTCATGGGTTTGGTATGCAGTAACCAGCCTCTATCTGCTGGGAGCTCACGTCAGTCCTCTTCTGTTTTCTAGTTGGTTACAAACATTAGCTGCTTAAAGTGAGGTGCACTTTATTACAAGTACCTAATAAAAACTGTTTTAGTCAAACACTCGGTGTCCATTTTTGACCTCTCTACTGGTCAACCAGCATTCAAGACTTGCAACAGTACAATACGTCTGAACAAAAAAATAAGAAGCAACGTGGTTCATCCATTCTTCATTAACTGCAAGAAAAACCTTCATTTGTGCAAAATCTGCACATTAATCCACATCATTCAACTTGCATCAGTTTGCATCCACTTGGCTCTAAGTATCCCATCTCTGTTTTCTTCTCCAGCTGAAGCTACATCAAGGTTACTTTTATTTGTTTGTTTTGCTAGTTTTTTGATACTTTGTTAAAAAAAAAAAAAAAAAACTTTCTTTTGTTTTTTTCTCTCTTTTGTTTTCTATTGTTTATTGTTTGTTTGTTTATTGTTTAATGAAATTCTATCACTGCTGTTCATTGTTCTTTAGTTTTAGCAGATCGCTTTTGTAAATGAGCCCATGAGGTTCAAAAGATTTACCTGACTAAATAAAGGTTGAATGAAAATTTAACATTCTTGATTTGTGAACCCACCACAGTTCTGCTGGATGTTGAAGGAGCTGGAGCGCTCTCTAGTGGTGGAAACATCATCCTGCATGTCTTGCAGGGTTTTCAGTGAAGGTAGAGAAACTGGGAAGCTCAAACTCACAAAGTGAGGCTAAAATATATAAAGTACACAACAGACTTTATATAAGGTTAGACCCTCTGGACAGATTCTTCTTTGTTGAAACATTTTGTCTTTTATCCAAAAGACCTCCTCAGTTTGACAAAGTCTGATGGATAAAAGATCAAACGTTTCAACAAAGAAGAACCCGTCCAGAGGACCTAACCTTGTCAGATGTATCTACCTGGATTAATGAGCAGCATCAGGACACTTTGATGTGTGTAAGTAATCTGTCTACAGCTCCACTGTTCCTAATGTTTTATAATTGTGATATGATTATGCAGATTATTGAAGATGTGGCACAACATGGTGAAAATAAATCACAGCAGTATTGCAACAAATATGATAAGGAAAGTTTACTTACAACAAGTAGCAGCAGACTGCAGTGAGGATGAGGCTGGTGACGATCACCCTGCCACAAATGAAACAGCAGTCAGTCCAGGTTTTGTCCAGTTTTACTGTGAGAAATATTGGTTTTATTATTATTATTTTTTTTCAATAAAAAATGTGTATCAATTTGTGTTGTATTCCAAATTATACAACCTTGTTTTTTTAAGGTTCCAGGTTCTTTATTGTCAGTTGCATCACATGTGGTACATGAGGTGGAATGAAATTGTGTACCCATGGATCCCAGTTCCACCCCAAAATATCAAAAATATAAAGTATAAAAAAACTGTATATAAGGATCTAAGATATACAATATACATATTTAATTAATAAATAGACCAACAGTTATTATTAATAGAACAACAGTTATAATAAACAGAACAACAGTTATAATAAACATAACAACAGTTATAATAAACAACAACAGTTATAATAAACAACAACAGTTATAATAAATAACAACAGTTATAATAAATAACAACAGTTATAATAAATATAAGAACAGTTATAATAAATAAGTTATAATAAATATAACAACAGTTATAATTAGGGGTGCAAATCTCTCTGTGTCTGGAGAATCGATTCGATTCCGATTTTTTTGTGTGTGTCACGATTCGATCCAAAATCGATTTTTCGATTCAGAAACAATTTTTGATTCAGAAACGATTTTTCTATTAAAATGGTCATAAATTTAGTTTCAGTTTTGTAAATGACAAGCTGAAAAGAATAAACAACAATGTAAACAAATGGAACATTTATTTAAAACAATAATTTTAAAATGAAAATATTAAACAACAATGCAAACAAATAGAACATTTATTTAAAACAATAATTTTAGGTTCCTTATTGTATCAATTTTTTTTGCATCGTTTGATATTGTTAATTCTACGTGAGTGAGGTTAGCTGCAGGATCTTGCAACAAGTCCTCACTCCAGCCTCTCCAGTAACGGGTTTTTTAACTTTTATCCTTGCACACGAGTATTACCCGATATGTCTCAAGATTAGTTAGAATTAAGGCTGAGACGAGGTAATTCACTTAGGCTTGTTCACTGTCTTCATCTGACATGTCACACCCTTAGTCCCACTCCGATTTGATAGCCTGACTTAGCAGAATGGAGTCAGATCGTATCTCCCGGAGAAACATGCATTAAACGACAGCTTACCTCTGTAGATGGTAATTGTTTCTGGCCTAATAAATTTTAGGATCTTGGAAAGTAAAATCCTAGGATGTTGTTTATATCTTTTTGGCTAACACAACCATTTAAAACCTCCAATAATCTTGTTGTTATCTTGAACCAAGTTTTCCATCATTTAATATCAAGGTGAGTCAAAGGAAAATCCAAATTTGTACGTTTTTATGTTTCTTTATTATTTAGTTGCAGGGGTAACAGCATAAGCACTACTTACTACAGAGAAGATTTAATCAGGTTACATGATTTGCATTTAAGAGAGTTAAGTGATTCACAGCTCACCAAAGATGTCCTCCACACGCTGGGTCTTAATGTGTTTTTAGCTTTAATTAAATTGAGTTGCAATCCAATGTATAATTTGTATAATCTTCTAAAATGTTGGTTTATTCTACAATAATCTGATTCCAATTAAATATATTCAATTCCATCCAGTTAATCTTGTTGTGTTCCAACTTGTGTTTTTATTTCCACAGAAAACTTTGTTTCAATCCTATCAGGAAATCTTGTTGTTGTTCTACAGAAAAAACCTCCAGGTGATGCTGTTGTGCTCCAATTAGAAGTCTGCACTCCAGCAGACTGGACAAATCTTTGTTTAATCCCACATAGGAAAAGCTTGTGTTTTCAATTCTTCAGGAAAAACTTGTTTTGTAATCATCCACTTTAGGAAAAACTTGTTTTGTAATCCCACCAAAGAAATCTTCATTTAATCCTGTTATAATCCAGTCAGGAAAGTCTGCACTTCCAGCAGACTGAATAAGTCTTCGTTGTAATTCCACAGAAAAACCTCCAGGTAATTCTGTCGTGTTAAAAATCCCAGTTGTAATCCATCAAAACTGTTCAGGGCTAAAAAATCTGGTAATCCTCCCAGGCAAAATCAATTATTCCTCAAAAGTGTTATCCATTCAAAGATATTGTAATCCATTCAGTTGTTCTGCGATGCTGATGAACAAGGTTTTCAAAGCAGGCTGTGACCGGAAAGAACATCCTGTTCTCTCAGACTTTAAACAATCAGTCCTCCATGGCCAGGTCTCCGGGCTGATGTCTTCCTTCACATCAAGGGTTCAGAAAAATAGTATTTTCCTTTAAATGATGTTTAATCCATCATTTTATTCTGTGGTACTGACGAGAGACCTTCCGAAGCAGGCCGGAGACTAAAAATAGAACATTGTGTTCTTTTAGACTGTAAACTACTTTACGCTTGACCTTCGATGTACAAAACTTCCTCCAAACTCCCTTCAAGCTTCTGTGGTACTGATGAACAGGCCTTCCTTAGCCGGCCGGAGCCTAAAATTGGAACATAGTGTACTTACAGAAACAACTTGCCCGCTGCACTCCTGACTCTCTGCTTTAATTCATCAAAGCTTGTAGTTTTTTCAACAAAATTCTTGGTTCTGTCCAGTTGATGAGGTATTTTCAGCAGGGTGGAGATAAAGAGCACACCGTGTTTTCTCAGTTCTCAGTCCAAGGCCAGTCAGCCTTCAGTGGGCAGATCCTGCTCCGGGGTCGGTCTCGGATGACCCAAAACAGTAACTTAACTAATAGTTGAATTAAATCAAAAAGAACTTGTTTGTTCCACAAAAAATCTTTTCAAATCAGGAGAAATAGTATTCCACAAAAGAGCAGCTTTTAATCCATCATTGGCCGACGAGAGACCCTCTACAGCAGAGCGGAGATAAAAAGTACACTTTGTTCCACTAACATAAACAGCGCTCGGTTCTTCCAAAATTCATTTAATTTTTCACCAAACAAAGTTATCCTTGTAACTGATTTTCTGTCTTAAGGTAGTAGCAGTCTTGTTGCTTGTTTATACTAAATTTAATATAATTTTAATGCTCTGGACAAGAATGGGAATATTTCCTTACCTTCTGTTCGGCAAATCCACAGGGGCTTTTTACCAAAGGTAAGGAAAAAATACCTCAATCCTGAATCGAGATTTGAGGCTATATTCCAGCTCTGCAATTAATCCAATTTTTGAAGAAGAATAGCAAGGGATCCAGGCTGAAGCAAAAATATCTCCTTTTTTGTCCAAGGAGAGTCTTTTTAGAATATTCTATCTTCTTCTTTGTAGTTCCAGAGCGTCCATCTTTGTCCAGTAATATCCAAATGGTCTTCAAAAAATCTTCAGCCCCTTTCTCCTCTCAGACAGCCTTATTTATAGTCAAGAAAAGGGTTTGACCCCCACTATTCTAGACAACCATGTCATTTTCCTGTTTTTTCATTGGTCAGTGATGAGGTAACTTTCTCAGCCTTCACCGGACTGGTGACATAATGTCTCTCCAGCTGTCACCCTCCCTTAGCAGAGAATGACTCAATGCCATCTGTCATCTGGCAAAGTTCCAACTTCTTCAGTCAGAAGAAATTTTCAACTTTCACCCAGATTTACTCAAACTGTGGAAAAACACTCTTTTAACGTGCTATGTAATGTTCAAAACTATATTTTTCAACCCTCAGCAGTGAAGCATCCTTTAGTTTGCTGTGAATCATAAAAGAAAACATAAAATAACATACATTTTACCCACATACACAATCACACATCTCCAGTTAATCACTTGACACACACTTCACATAACCATTGCATGTCTGATTTTCTTTGTTGTAAATGCTTGCCCTTTCTAACAGGCTTTGAATCAACCTTGCAGCCTCTCTTCTGCTCTTGCCAAAAGTGTGCACGTTTTTATCTATCTGACCTATATTTCTGCTCCAAGCAGACCTGCTCAAGAGCGTATGTGTTATTATTATTATAACTCCTTGTGTGTCTCTCTGTGTGCATGCTTGTATTGGTAAGAAGTTTCATCTGTCTGCAATAACGCTTTGCTTCTAATAATTGTTATTCTTATTATTTTGTTAAAATAATTTTTGTTACTTTTAAACAGTCCTTGAAGCCAAAGCAAAAACTACCTTCCTCAGTAACTCTCTTCTGCAGCTGTGTGAAACACTAAGAAGAGGCCTGGTTGTCTTGCTCCTACCTTGAGCGTGTGTTTGGATAAATATGAGGCCTGCTGTTCGTATGGCTTCGTGTGTCTGCATCATGATTCAAAATGCTATGATTTTATCGCTATCCAATAAAAGATTATATTTATATGCTTGATCAGTTCTGTATGAGATTTAAATACCCTAAAACTATTTTCTTTCTTCTTGACAAGAAGCCCAAGCTCTTTGCAACAACTTGCAGCTTCTTATCTAGTTTTGATCCATATTTTCTCAGAGAGAGACCTGCTGCTTTTCAGAGGCCTTGGTTTTTCTGCCTAGTGTGTGCATGTAAGGCCTGACTCAAACTTATTTCTTATAGCACAGGGTTAACCAAAAAATGCCATGAAATAACACAAAGATGGTTTACCAAAATACAGACAAAGCATATAAAAAATAAAAAACAAATGAGTTTAAAATGCCATATAAATTAAACTAATCTAGGGTTACTGACGGTGTGTTATTACACCCTGCTCTGAGCCCTGTGCCAAAGGCAACTTACCATGTGTATGTATATGTGTTGTAAAGATTTTTGTAGCAGTATAAGTCTGTTTTCAACCCAAAAGTCCTGCATATTTTGACACCCCCTGCTTGAAAACAGGCGGTACTGCTCAAACAAGTCCTTTAACACTCATCGTGATCTTCTCGTCATCTGTGTCCATGCCATCTGGGACCCCGAGATGTCGTCGTCAGGTCACGCGGGATCCTTGGTGCCTCTGGACCCTGGACTGCTGTTCGCTTCCTCTCAACCTCCATCATGGTGTAGTCATCCTGGTCAGTTCCACGTGTGCCGCCCGGCTGAGGTGAGGTCGTCCTCCTCAGGTCATCTCCTCAGGTCATCTCCGGAGATCCTGTAGTGGTCAATGATTCTTCGTTCTCCCTTGTTGATCGAGCATCAGGATCAGCATTCTCACTGGCATGAGGCATCAGTTGTTTCAGCATTCTCCCTGGCTTCAGATATCCTTCAGGCGAGTAGGCAGCATTGCCATCCACACCTACTGAAGCGGTGGTGTTACAGTGGGTCTTCAAGAATCAAGTCAGACTCTGAGTCAATGGGATCAGCAACTGCTGAACTGACTGGGATAGCGCTGTCAGGTTCTTCCGGCTTAGCTGGGCCGGTTGTATCAGGACATTGTAAATAAGTAAATAAGTGAAATAAGTAAAGAAGTAAAGAAGTAAACTAAATTCTATATACTAGCAAGAGCCGGGGGGGGGTTAAGCGGTGTTGGCTAAAATTATCAATTTCTTTCTGCTTTCGGAATCAAACCTCCTGGGTCGTACTTTGGGACTTTGCTCAGTAGCGTTGATTCTGGCACCGTCTTGTGTTTTACGGTGTGGACAGTCTTGACTTTTGGTTAGGTTTTGATGTTCTCCAGTTCGGTTTCTTCTGATGAAAGGAGGGACTTTGTCACAGTCCAGATGAATATTACCCCAAAATTCCCAACGAGGGAGTATGGCTTGGCAGCTGTCATCCTTCAGTGGGGCAGGATAAATCACTTCAGCCTCCCAATATCCTTGGTGGCATAATCCCATTAGTGGTCTACAGCCCCAATCACAGTGCCATTCAGGGGTTTCTTTGTCCAGATGAATCCAGTTACATCTCGTTGTCCTTTTTATGTTGTGATGCAGGAGCATTATCCAGGTCACAATTCCTTCAGGCAAAATCAGTAGATTGATTACCTTGAAGTGGGGTTTGTCTGGCCCCGTTAGGTTCTCAGCCTCTACTGCTGACACCCATTCAGGGGTGTTTCCCAACCGGTACATCCAGGCTGGATAGCCTGCTAGTCTTACTCTTTCCCAGGTTTTGGTAAGATTTTCAACAGTTTCATTTCTGTCCCATGGTACGAAGATGTCTCTTTGCGTGGTTTCCCAGCAGGTCATGTTTGCATATTTGGATCTCCCATGGGAGACTTTTACATGCGTTAGGCTCCATGGTCTGATTCCGGCTTGATACAAAATAACCAACAACATAACTAAGCCTATTAACACTACGAATCCCCGCAGCAGGGTTCGTAGACAAGTTGCTTTATCCATTCTCATAATCCTTAAACAGTCCTTAGGTCGGTTAGGGGTCGCCATATCTTCATAGATGTATGGTACATCTTCATAGATGTGTGGATCTGCATCGCTGTTTGAATCATCTCGACTTAGTCTACTTTCCAGGTGAGTCATTGTTGAGAGAGTTTCTATTCAGACTTCGTTTCTTTCAGCTCTGGGCTCCCTCTTCGAGCGCCTGTGAGTTATAGTCACTAGATCTTTGAGGAGTTCCAGATATAGTGGAGAGGGGTGTGGCCATTCAGGTTGCAGTCTTTACCACACCCACTTCTACCGAATCACCAGCCATTCGGTAGGTTCAGGCTGGGGTCCTTCCAGTGGCCATTTCTGTTGGGGTTTGGGTCCCCATCTCAATTTGATTCATTCCTTTTATCGTCAGGTAGACCACATTAAATATCCATGGTGAGGTTGGAGGACAAAGCTTAGGGTGATATTCTTCTTGAGGTTCATCCAAATGAGACTTTCTGGTATTATTAGTGTTTGTGTAGAAATAGTTCTTGGTGTAGTTTTCCCATATAGAGATGTCAATTTTGGGTTTGTCGAACCATACAATGCCTTTTGCTATCTTTAGGGCTAGTATTTTCGGGCCCAATGTGGTCACATTTGACTCACACTGGGACTTGGCCCTCTTTTCCTTTCACACGTCCTTTGTACAGT